>CM034151.1:316599936-316834042 GCA_019776745.2 Taxus chinensis | reverse complement strand
ACAATTGGTGATGCAAGTTGTCACTTATGAGATGCCTCCAATCAATCACTTGTTTTCCTTTGGGGATTGTGAGGATGAAAAGTTCCATCCAGTCATGGAAATTCTCCGTGTTCTCTTCCTCCTTTACCTGACTTAAAATAATGATGACATTAGAGAAACCCTCATGGAATTCATTGTGGGAAAGAGCATTCGGTGTATGAGAGGGTTTTATCTCATGCATCAACCAAGAGCCGAGAGCGAGGACTTGAAGATAGGACTCATTCTTGGACCATTCTCTAAATGAAAAATCCTTGGTGATCATGACCATGTTGCTTCCTGTGGGGATTTTCATACATTGAGATATAGCCCTTAGAGTGAGCACTGCTAAGACTGAGTTGTCTTCAACTCTTATTCTTCTGGTGTTTAGTTCATAATGTTGGGAACATGCCAACACTAACTCAATGTTTTTCAAGGATACGAGATGGCCACCCATTGCATACAATCTACTGGAGAAATTTCCTTGATAGGTGATCTCGTCCCGCTCAACATTATGTTCTTGAGCTCCTCTAGGTCCAGGTGAGCAACATTGATGTCACCCAGACTCAAAAAATTTGATGTGAGAGCCTAAATGGGCTCTGGACCAGTGAATTTGAAATTTATGATGACAAAAAGCAATAATATGAGTCACAACAAAGATGATAGCAACTTCTTGTACCTAAAATTGAAACTTACTATTTTTAGACCTCGAGTTTTAGGAGCCACTATCTCTAGAAAGGTTGCCTTTTTTCCTTGGGATCAGTGCTGAGGGGTTCTCACCATGTTTAGAGAATTTCCTAATATGTTTTATAGCCAATACTAAGCACTTTCTATTTTTATAAAGTTGTTTTTTTACTTTTTTGATTGTTTTTTTTTGGCCTATGTGCCCTAGTTTTACATTTTGGTGATTTTTAGGTTTTGTTTCTTTGAAGGTTTTTATTGTTCTAGGAAATTTACTAATTATAGTAAGTGTGAACCAATGACATTTACTATTTTATAATCTGGTCTTCCCCTCCTCGATTTGATGAAAAATCACCGTTTTTATTTGAGTTTTCTCTCTAGATGCTCTGTGCAAAATTTTAGCTTCACCCGCTTTCTGTATCAATGAAAAATTGGGGAAGAAGGGTTTAGGGAATTTTTTTTTTGGAATTGATGCCATTAATTATCTGGAGCATCTATGATTTTTTTTCTTTTACAACATGAAGGCACCTGTGAGAGGAAGCGATGCTCAAAGTTTCGCTAGAATCCACCTTGTGGTTTGAGAGATACGAGCACTTCACTGTTTCCGCTCTTGAAAGCTTCTGACAAAATTTTGACATGGTGCCAACTCACAAAGAATTTTTTTTGGTGCTATGGAAGTAATGTAGCAAGTGGAAAGGATGCGCAATATAAGAGTGAAGTGATGGAAGAAACAACAATAGAGGAAAAATAATATTTCTGGTAGTGAGGGTTTGTGTACGCACACACGAGAAGAAGTAGAAACAATAATGAAAAACAAAAAGGTTAGGTTTTCTTCATTGTTGGCATGGGCACAATTTTTTTCCCAACTGTCCCAAAGGTTTGGGATGGTTGGTGTAAAAAAATATGCCTCACCCTCATTAAGATAAGTGGCATTCAGAGATTGACTGCTAAGATAACGTGAAAAAATAGTTAAAAGAAAACTAAAGTAGAACTAACAACCCATCTGATATCATAATGGGACTAAGCTTAAATTTGTCCATTTCAAACCTTTACATTTCTTCTTCCATTAACCTAGCCTTTATAATAGTGGGGCAAGAATATCCTCCAATCCTGATAAGAAATTTAATGTTGGTCTTGTGCTCGCCTACAATCATTTTGTGCACTGGTGCCAATTATCTAGAAAGTTCACATATGGCCCACTTTTCATCCACATATCTAGGAAATTTGTATGGGTGCCCATCAAATCCACTAGCTCTGATATAGGTAAAAAATCTATATTGAATAAAAAAGCAACCATACTCCAATATTGCATTACTGGCTTCTTCAGATATTCTATACTGTTCCCATTCTCGTTTGAAAAGACATATTATAGGTGTAAAAAATGCATCATTTACTAGTCTGACATTTCTTTTCTAGTTGTCTTGATTTAATTGGGGATAAACATCATATACTCTATGATATTTGAAATTTTCCTATTGTGGGAGGCTAGGAAAAATCTTGTGTCCTGCAATATTGTAAATCAAGTATGACATTATATATAACTCAAGATTAGAAGTAGTGCCCATGTTGATTTTTGTGACTAACTCGAAGAGATGTGTGTGGATTTATGTAGCTATGACTGTTTCTTAACAAATAATTCCTTTATTTTCTAAGATAACTGTAATGTATGGACACATCCATTCTTTAAATTCATAAGCCATATCCAAACCAACCATTTTACTTAACAATGCAATTATGTCTTCAACCTCTGCCACAAAATGTGATCTGATTAATCTCTTAGGGATTCTTGTGGTAGAATTTCTATCTATCAACAACTATTTAGTATTCATGAGCTTGGCATAATATTTCTTCTTGGCTTCAAAATCAGCTAAAACAGACTCTATGTCTATGGTTACTGGTTTCACAATTTTGGGTAACCCTAACATTAATCTAAATTCTCTAGGTGTTAGAGTCAATACTGCTTCACCACTTCCATCTAAGAATTCACTTTTTACTGGATCATAGTTCTCAACACAAATTCTTACTAGCTCTGGACAATGCATAGAGGGAGGGAAAGTAGCGGCTAGGTCAATGTGACTAGCATCAATGGCTGCCATGAAATCACTTTTATTGGGAGTGTAGACACCAAAATTAGGTCACACTCCCCTTGGTACCCTTTCGAATAACTAACTTAAACATACTCACCTAACATTAGCCCCCTTTCACCCCATATTAAAATTAATTTAATTATCCACAATTAAATCAATACTCACACTCACTCCATTCATTAATTTAATTACTTTAATTAAATGGATGCACACCTCACCTAGCCACCTCACCTAGACACCTCACCATAGACCTATTCATAACATGTTTCCATAGCTAACTAAGACTTAGCCCTACTTACCTTAATGAACTAAGACTTAGTATAACCCTAAAGCACATGCCTATTCTTCCTCTAACCACATTCCTGCGTATCTAAGCGCAACGTTCCATTTAGACCCGACACCAACTAAAAAATCCTGGAAAAAGATAGTCAAGATTTGCTATTTTAGGCAACCTAGGATATCCTGCCTTAAACGATACCGGTCACCCTAAACCGTCATCGATTACCATATAACCATTTTGGTAACCTTGTTTCAGAGGTGAGACACATTCTCAAGTTTTAGAGCAAAGGAGATCTACATGCAAGTAAGAATCAGAGCTCTTTTGCACATCCAGGAAGCCATACCCAACATAACCATTGATTAGAACTTATTTGAATTCATAGGAGCACTCCGGGAAGCACTGCCACGACACTGATCACCATTTCACCGATCAACCATCACCACCACCCAGCCATTGAACTTGTACAACAGTAAGTGTGTCTCTAACATGTACCACTTCATTTCTATTCAGTTTATAAGAGTCCTTCACCTTTGTTTATTAACCATCAGTTATATTTTCACCCCACCACTATTGCCTTCCTGTGCACCTGACCATTCCCATCACTCATAACCCTTTTAATCACCTCTGTCTACTCTTGGGTACCTCTGAATATTCCCAACATCTCCCTAGACCTAAACAAACTCCTCACCATCTCTGATCTAGTCTCAGACAAATCCCCAAAACCATGAACTATTGAGTTATTACCAGCCCGCAGTAACTATCATCGGTCATACCAGACCGACATCGGTCTCTGTATTTGGAATTCATGCTAATACTAGATCCCAATAACCCTTTTTAAGTGATTCAAGTGACCCAGAATCTGACCTTGACCTGTTCCAGCACCTTAGTTATTTACTTCCAGATCTGATCATAGCCTAGCATGTTATGTTAGATTTGCTTATTGTATTTGGATGAGATATATAAATCATATCAACTACAGTAGGATTCTATTCAATTATGCTATTTCTTACATTAAAATGTATTAAATAGTGGGTTGACTACCATTGAGGAAGTATCACACTTCCTAGATCTAGCACACGCTAGGCAGCCCACTGACATATATTGTTTAACTCTTTCTTGTGGTCTTGTTGTGTATTTTAGGTAGTTCCTCCTAGCCAAAAGGAAGCTCTCACAGTCAGAATCAGATCAAGAATTCAGAATGTGCGCAATGACCTACAACCGACCATCACAATAGGTATTCCTCCTTGGCCCACACCCTTATCTATTTTATCTAAAAACTTAAAGAAAACGGCGAAACATGGGAAAGCAGCAACTAGGTCAATGTGACTAGCATCAATGGATGCCATGAACTCACTTTTATTGGGAGCACCGAGTCTTTCTAAAAAATCACCCAAGTCAACATTTAACATATTTGTATCTATAATAGTGTCCCAATTACTGGTGATACTGGAAGCAACGTGAATTTCTGAGTCCATGGGCTTCATCTTATGTGTTTACATTTCCCCTCTTAATTCCTTGCAAATCACAGATCAAACGACAAGGATACAAATGTAATGCAAGAACTCACCCGTTTTTCGTAAGCTTTCTAAAAATCTTCCCTGCACCTATGGCTCCAAATCCTCTGGCTTGAATGCTCTTCTCCACAGTCAAATTTTTCTCTCTAGGTTGTAAATTCAACAGAGCTAGGGCTTCTAAATTTCTCCTATGCAAGGTAAAAATTTGAAATGATTGAATTTTTTTTAAATCTCACCTTGATTCATGTAACGTGCATTAATGATGGTAGATATAAATGTGTCAAATCATGTCTTTTCAATTTGCCCCTTTTATTTGAATATAAGTCATCCACGTGTGTTCTTTTGAGAGTGGTGGGACTACGAAGCTTATTTACAATTTTTTCCACTTTTTCAAATGAATGCAAAACTGCAAGTTTGACCCGAACACACACTTATTTAATTTTCTTGAAACACTGACACATGTCCTCTATTAGGTTTTAGGCATAAATTTTCACTTTACTCTTCATCGGGTGCATGATGCAAGAGTGCATAAAAAGTCCATCTACCCACTCCAATACTATTTGGACACGTGTTTACCTTCGCTGAGTGGGGATGAATTTTCACTTTGCACCGTATGACTTCAAATATTCCTTATAATATTTGATCAGGCCTTGAGGTTTTATTTACAACTTGCATGTTATGTAAAGTTTGTAAATATGCAAGTAAAGTTCGATATAGCAAAACCAATCGAAACATGCCACATGGATTCGGGTGTTGGGAAACAAAATGCAATTTTCATAAGGATTAACACAGGGTGATACATATGGGAATTTTTGCAAGGATTGATTCAAAAATTTTAACAGTTTTTACACAAAAATCTTCCCGTAACAACGTGGTTATGACTACTTTGACTGGGAAAATGATTCACAGTAGATTTATTGTACTAACACATGATTTTTCTAGGTTTAGCATGGGGTTATCCTTTGAACACATGTATTTAAGAGTTCTAGAAGACAAGACATGAAAATTTTCGAAGGCATATTTAAGACTAAGGAGCGAGCTCAAAATGAGCACCAACATGTCCATAACAGGACGATGTTTCCAAATTTAAAGTCCCTTGCCTTATCTTTCTTGTTGAACAAATTTTTCACCTTGAGTTGATGTTATGTGATATAGTCCACCACTTTGATTCTATCTTCTTCAAGCTTCTAGAGGAAAAATATTCTCTTATAAAGAGCATCATGGTACTGGCCATCTTCCATAGCCTTAGCCAATTTAAGTGCAGATAACTGGATGACGAATGGGATTTCTGCTTTGATTCCATAAAGCAATTGAAATGGTGATAATCCAATTTCCTTCTTAGGAGTTATCCTATCCACCCATAGTGCATCATATAGTTTCTTATGTCAATTTATTTGATTCTCATTGACTAACTTATAGATGGTGGTCACAAGATTTTTGTTTCTAGATTCTACCTGACCATTCCCTTGTGAGTAATAGTCCAACAAGTGAGACAGTGATATCCCATAGTTCTAGTAGAAATATGTCAATTCTATGGAGGAAAAGTAGGTAACTCCACAATCTTGTGGGAAATTCTGCAATGAACAAGGATGTTATCCTTGATGAAATTATGCATTGTTTCAAAATTAGCCTGCTTGACCAGAATTGATTCTACACACTTTGTAAAGTAACCAGTGGTCGTGAGCATGTAACATTGTCTTGTGATTGATTGAGGGTTGAGAACTCCAATGAAGTCCAAGCCCCACTATTGGAAGGGTTCTTCAATTACCACTAGCCAAAGAGGAAGCACAATGAGCTGAGGTCTCCCAACAAATTGTTGGCAAGCCTCATACTTGAATACCTATTCTTGAGCACCTGCAAACAAGGTAGGAAAATACTACCTACAGAGAAAAATCTTGTGGGTGGTTACCATTGTTGAGAAGTTCCCACAATATGCTTGATCATGATAAGCTCTAAGAATATTTTCTTGTTTTTTTTTATCTACACACCTCAGGAAGCAATCATCAATCCCTCTCTTATATAATATATGGTCCCAAATGACATACTTAGTGGACTTAATTTTTAGAGTTCTTCTTTGTTTGTAATCAAGATGAGTTTGACACTCACCATAAGTCAGAAAGTAAGCAATGCCATTATACCATTCGTTGGTGGTGCTCACAAAAAGCACTTGAGGTATGTCTTTGCTTACACATTCAAAACATAAGAACTCCTTTGTCTTATTTTGAGCCTTGAGAGCCTCATCTTCAGTTATCATTTGGCACAAACCATTGCTTCAGACCAAATTTGAAGGTCTGATCTCCATATCATACTCTTGGATTCTTGTCACCCAATTTCCTTTTTTAGACTTAGGATCTTGTTCAATTAAGGTTGACTTGATTTTTTCCCCTAGGACCATCACCACTGTGTGGGAGTTAAAGATGTAAAATATGTTTTTTTTCACTACTTTTATCAAAACATAGGCATATTTCTCCATTTGGTTATATTTCAGATCATGATTCTTCAATGGGAAACTCATGAAGGTAATGAGTGCCTCAATGCCTTCTTCGTTTTTTGAATTAGGATGATAGAGAGTGTGTGCTTGGAAGCATAGCAGTACAAGATGAAATCTTTATCAAAATTAGGACATACCAAGGTCAAAGCTTAGGGTATGGATCGTTTGATTATCTTGAATGATGTGTTGCCATTTTCATCCCATTTGAAGCTTTCCTATAGCTTCATCATGCTTGTGATGTTCTTGGTCAACTCGGCAAAATTTGGAACAAAGCTTTGAAGGAAGTTTACTTTGCTAAAAAGGAATGGAATCCCTTCTTACTTGTTGGGAGGGATAATGCTTAGATGACTCTTATCCTCTCGGGATCAATTCTAGCTCCCTCCTTGTTCACAATGTGTCCAAGGAGTTTTCCTTCAGTCACTCTGAAGATGCACTTTTTTGGATTCAGAGATATACCATGCTTCTGACACTTGATAAGCACTTGCTCCAAATGTGCAAGGTGATCTCCTCACTTCTTTGAGAAAAATGTGAGGTCATCAAGGTAGATAACGATGCAATGCTTCATGTCCTTGAATGCTAAATCCATTTATCTTTGAAATGTTTCTCTGACATTGATGAGACCAAAAGGCATCCTGCTATAGGAAAAAGTACCCCATGGAGTGGTGAAAGTTTTATTGGACCCGTATTCCTTCGCTACTTCAATTTGGTTGTATCCAAAGAAACCATCTAGTAGAGAGATAATTTATGATCCAGTGATTGCTTATAGGATATGGTCCATGATGGGAAATGGGTAATTATCCTTTAATAAGGCTTGATTCAGATTGTGGAAGTCCACACAAATTCTTATCTCTCCACTTTTCTTCTGCACTATAATAATATTTGCTACCCATGTGGAATGGTGGACAGGGAAGATGATTCTAGCATTCAACATCTTCAAAACTTCCTCTTTGATTATGTCTACAATTTTGGTATTATAGGGCCTTTGATTTTTCCTAAAAACTTAGCTTTAGGCTTAAGAGGAATCGAGTGGTGCATCTCCTTTGGCTGGAAGGACTTTAGTTCATTATAGGAATAAGCAAGAACATTAAAATACTTTCTCAAATGAAACAAATATCCTCTTCTCCTCAAGTGAATAAAACTTACCAATGTTAACCATCCTTAGCTTCTTGGTGGTACCAATGTTCTCATTTTCAAAATCAATCGGGCATCATGAAGAATGTTTGGATTTTTATTTGACAAACCTATCATGCTTATTGAACAAATATTATAAAGACATAAGACCTTTTGGGATCTTGTTTCCCTTTATCCTGATGAAACCTTCATAATCAACTCCATCAATACCTTTTTTTTCATCTGCAGTGGCTTCCTGATTTGGGTTATCACTTACCTCATAGGAAAAATTTCTGAAATTGTGTTTTTGCTATAGGAAAGCAAGAAGTTGACTGTCATCATTGAATACTTGCCAATGATTCACATTGTCTGGTACACTCATTCTGAATACTATTTCAATAGTCACTTTGTCCTTATTGAAGGATGGATGAGGAGTCATTAAGGAATCCAAGACTGTGAGGGAATCAAATTTTTCATTCTACTTGCGAGGGACAGATTGAATTGAGAAGGCATCAAAAGATTTAATGCAATCCCATACCCGATTTTTGTAATGCTCGAGTCTTGGATTTTTCACCTGGTATTGATCTCTTACTTGTTTCACACTTACCTTAGCATCACCAAGGCATTTGAGTTTCTTTATGCCCATAGACTCAGTAACATCCATCCCAAGAAGGAGGGCCTCATATTCTGCAGTGTTGTTTGTATTATCAAACTGTAATTTGTAAGCAAATGGATATAACTCACCTGAAGGGGAGGTCAACACAATGCCTGATCTGGATCCCACACTAGAGTGGCTCCCGTCAAATTCCATTGTCCATAGTTCATCCTCCTCATCCTCTGTGAGAAGAGGTAGGTTCTCATATTTTTTTGATGTGAAGAAATAGTTTCCAAATCCACTATCTTGTAATAAGATATCAACTTTGGGGTATTCATACTTTTAGATGGTATATTTCATTTTCTGCATTGGCATTAATTTCTTCATTTCACCCCTTACCAAAATGGTCGGGGAGGACCAATCCATCTGAATCTCACCACCCAAATCCCTACAGAAGCTCCTGCTTAACAACATACTGAATGATGTAGGGATATCGGCTACTAGAATAATAAGCAAAACCTTCTTATTCTGGTATTCTACTAGAGCTACTTGGGAATCCTTGATTCTTCCTACCAAAGGTACCTATTTTGATTCCATAGAGTAGCATGAGCCAGTTTCTTAGGTCAAGGTGAGGCCTATGGAATTAACAACCTTAATGGGCATCACATTGTCTGAGGCACCTGAGTCTATTATGTAGTTATTCAGTTGGTGCCATTTGATCAAGAGAGATAGGTAGAAAGGTTCTACCTTGCTGGTTTTTGATGCACTTAATGCAAGCATATTTTGTGACGACAGAGTGGGTGGTGTTGGTAGTAACCCTTTGGGATTAGAATTTGTAGTTTTATACTTTGGGTTACCACCCTTGATGTAGTTGACTAGCCTTTCAAACTATTTGGGGTGTGTTTGCAAGAATTCAGATTTGAAAATCTAAACCTTGGATTTTTTCACATGCTCAATAATATCAAAAGGTGTGGAAGTGGGTGGACTTGATGTTCCAGGAGCATTAGTTGCTTTAAAGGGAAGGTGATGCTACTTTAGAATCTTGGGTATTCTTGGTGAATGGAGTAGTAGGTTGAGAAGGAACAACTAGTTTTTCTTAAGCGGCAGTGGAGGCTTTTACAGGATTATCCTTTGATACAAAATTAGATTTAGAATTAGGAGAGGTACTAGTGGACTTACTTGGTACAACAACTTGCTTCTTTTTCCCACTAAATCTGGTTTTTCCTTTGTAGATTCCATCGAGGGTGGGAGTTGAGATCCTCTTTTGATTATCTTATTCTAGGGATTTGTCACTTGAAGCTCATCTTTCTTCTTTGTTTTCTCAGTATGTGTAGAGGAAGAGGCTCCCTTTTGAGATTGGGAGCAAGTGAACACTACACATGAGAAGCTTGGTTCTTCTTCATCATCATCATTGTCTTCCCTCGAGTCATACTCAAAAAAGCTAACTTGCGTATCATTCTCAATCTCTTCAATCTTGAGGATGTTTCCATCTTCACCTTCCTCTTCTAGTTCTTTGATCTCTTCTTATCCTTTTTCTTGTTCTTCTACTTCACAGGTGGTTTTTATTAGTGGTGCCTCAAGTGCAAGCCTGTGAGGAGGTGGGGTAATCCTTGGTCTGTTTGGAAAATTTCTCTTCTTCTTTGGAGCATCCCTCAAAGTTCTTTGTGAAAACTACTTCTTAAGTGTAATCATATCATTTTCCAACTTCTGGAGAAGAGGATTTGTGGAGGTAGAACTAGAGCTTTGACCCTTTTGTTTACCATTTGGATTTTTGAATTTTTTGGAAAGAATCAGATCATCTTCTGTCTCTATGGAATATTCTTGAGCTTCTTTCAAAGTTCTGGGTTGAGACCTTCTGAGGATGAAACCAACTTTAGGTAGCTGAGAACTTATGAAGAATATTTTCAAATTATTATCTGAGGGCATGACATCAATAGGAATCCTCTTGAGCACTCTATTGTATTTTGCTATGAAATCTCTCATGCCTTCATTGGGTTCTTTCTTCATGTGCACTAGTTGTACCAAGAGATCTTGATAGTCCTCAGTAGACTTGAATCTATCTTCAAAGAAAATTCAAATGTCATCCCAACAAGTGATGGACTTGGCCGGTAGAAGGTAAAATCATTCTGCTACCTTGTCTTACAAGGATTCTACAAATAACCTAATACATACATCCTCATGTTCTAAACTCTAACACACCACAGGAAGATGATGAAGGCTGCTACATGTTCCTCTAGGAGTTGTGAACCATCTCCCCTAAACTTCAGGAAAACTTTTCCTTGAACCCGTGGTAACCCATGGAAGAGGTTGAGGAAGTGCAAGTGGGCCTATGTTTCTGCCCCATGGTACAACAGGTTGAGGTCTATCTTCATAACCCATTATGGATTTGGCTCTTGCCTTTATTTGTCTTAGCTTCCACTCTGGCTCTAACTCTTGCTTCTTCTCTCACTTGAGCTCTTTCTATTTCTTCAATTTCAGCCCTTACTTTTGCTTATGCGCTACCTTTAGCTTCTGCTATTGCTTGAGCTTCTTCTTTAGTTTCTACATCGGTAAAGTTTTCAAAATATTCATTGAGATTTGAAAACTCTATGTCCAATGGATTGACAATACTTGGACTATTGGTGAAGAGCTTCAAGATAGAAAGATTACTGAGTATTTTTGGCCAGATCTTTCCTTCTTCGTATATCTTCAAATATGGGATCAATATCTCCACCCCGTCCTTTGTGACCTTGTGTACCTACACTCATCCAGCTTGTAAATTTGGAATTATCCTAAACTCTTATTTGTTGTACTTGTGTTTGTCTTTCTCTTTCCAAATCTGCAGCACGTTGTTCTTCCAAATCTAACACTCTTGTGGCTATGAAGTATTGTGTAAAACTTTCTCTATTATGCCTAATAGCTTCCCTCAAGTCAGATGTGATATCTTCTTGAATGTGGAATAACATTTCATGTCTTTGGATAAGAGGGTTACCAGGTATAGCCATTGGTTAGAGACATAAGGCTTGGAGACTTTTCAAATTCTATATTTTTTTAGATATTTGATTTTTTTTTGGATTTTTGTGATTCGTATGTTGGGTGCAGATTGTTGCCAAGTTTTCCCCATGGTGGGCACCAAAAACTATTGGCGAGAAAATTTTTTGGGCAGACAAATTGGTGGGTATCTTGCCAATGCTCTAGGACTCTAGGTCCCTCTACTTAGATGGTGCAACTCCATTTATTGTGAGTGAACTAAAATGGAAATTTGTTGATGGCCAAGAGGTTAGGGATCCAATAGGCACACTCCACTATACCCATGGAAAATGCTTGTAATGAATTGCAAGGGAGGAATTTGTTGAATGATGGGGAAGAGGGAGTGAGAAATTAAGAAGGTGGAGATTAGCTTTGCAAGTAGAAAATCAAATTCTTGCTAAAGATAATCAGAAGTATCACATACACAACTTATAGGAAAAAACAACTATGCTTATAACATCAACGATGAGAGGAAACCATGCAAAAAATGTTGCACACATTCATGCATCATGAAAAGAAGAAACTCCTTTATTTATTGACATCTCCACAAGTTGTACAAATGCTAGAGAATGGAAGGAAAATAGATAGGGAAAATAAAAAAATGTATCTCTTTTTCTTTCTCAAATAGATCTCTCTCTTGAGTGAACAAAATTGACAACCCTTAAGGAATGAGGGTGTCATTACATTATATAGAATAAGAAATGACTCTTCACCTACCCCCATGTGTCTTTTCACTTGCCTTTTCCACTTGTGACTTTTGACATTCCTAGGAAAGAACATTAAGTCCCCTTTTATAAAATAAGGGTGAATTATTACATTTTTAAACTATAGTCACATTAATGAGTAAGATGAAAGTGAATAAGATGAAAACAAAAAGTGCAACCCCCAAACAAAGAATTAGAAAATGAAGGAAGGAGGGGGGTAGGTGGAGAAAAGAGAGAAAAAATGAAGAAGAGAGAGAGAGAGACCTACTTTGATGAAGATCCCACCACTGACGGACTACTGGAAAGTTCTATAGGTGAAATCTCAATGCCCTTGAATTATTTTATGAACCTCACCGCCACAGGTGCCACTTTTTCAACTTGAGGAAAATGGATAAAGCTCAATGATTTGTTCTAGTTCTCAACGAGGGAGTTGATGTTATTGTAGTATGAGTACCAAACTTGATGATCTCTAGTGGTGTTGGAAATGATTGCTTTTATCTCTGCCAGGGATTTTAGTGTGTCTTCGTTGAACAAGAATGAATCTCTGACATATTTCTTGACTATATCTTCAAAATATTTTGAGAGATCATCAATGGAAGTATCTTCATTCACGATTGACACCCCAAGCTTCTCTACCTGAACATCGACATCCTTTTGAATTTTTCTAACCTCCTCCTCATATGAATCAATCTCACCAATGGCATGGTTTATCATTTTATATCGAGAAACTAAGAGTTGATCCCAAACCTGAGACAAGTTCTCTGGTGTTGAAGCGAACACACCTTTGGCTACCAAGAGGGGTGACTTGATTTTTCTCATCTCCATGAAAAAATGGTATACCTGATCCTAGTGATATTTCTCTGAATCGATTGTTTCCCGTGTTGTGTCTATCTTCATGACCGTGACATCCATATACTTAAAAAATGTTAACATCTCTGGTAGTAATACCTTTCCTTTCTCAAGGATCATACTCAACCATTTTGCATTTTCCTTTCCTTAGATGGTGAATCTTTGCATTTTCCTGATGGAATCAGGGTCAAAGATGCTTACTAGAGTGAATTATTTGGTAGAGAGAGCATTGGAAACATTCAAATCCAGGAGCACTTGTACATATGAAGTGAGGGTTCGAATTTGGTCTTTTGCTTGATTTAGCTTCTCCTTATATTCTTGAATTCTCATGACAAAGCGAGTAGAAGACTATTGAAACAAGTGAATGTCACCCTCATGTGTTTTCGGACTTGAGGGAATTGTTCTCATCTCGTAATCAGCCAAGGTCATTTCCTCAATGGGATTTATGACCTTTGGCTTGACTACCTATATATATTGGTTCCCTAAAGTGCCATCGAATAATCGAGAAGCCACTTGAGCCAATATCCCTTTATTCTGTTGTGATCATCTCATGCACCCAGGGAAAGTTCTCATTGGTTTTTGGCTTGGTACTTGACAACATCGTAAATTATTGCTCCAAATAGGAAGGGATCTATTGCATATGTGGGGCTGATGCAATAGTGGGAGATGAGAAACTTAGAGATTGTTGTGGGGAAGATAGGTAGTTCGGGTCGATTCCCTTTGTTCTAGATCCACCATAGGTTCTTCCACCATTCTTGCTTTCTTATACATTCTCCTGTAGTGAGGTGCCTTAGGTTCCTTTGGTTTCCTCTTCATGCTTTCTCCTAAATGAGTTGAGATGAGAGCCTTGTCCTTGCCCTTGGATGAGGAGTGGTAGGATGTTTGTATCTAAAGGGATGGAAAGTTTTGTGATGAGATGAGATCAGTTCTCTTTCTCCTAAACCATTCTTTAGACCTTCTGATCACCACCTCAGTGCGCTCTTTAATGTCTCTGGAATCACGAACAATCCAAACCAAATGAGGAAGAGGAGAATCCTTCACCGCAAAATAATATGGATAAAAAATTTCTGAGCCATCCTCATGGACACCATATTCATACCATCAAATTTGAGCTCCCTATTTTGATTCACTATCATCCTTTTATGGTCGCGCATTCCTAGACCTCATATTCATCAACACAATTCACCCATAAATATTCAATTTATGGGACGTGGCACAAATCAGGTAGGTGAAATATTTTTGGGTCTTCTCTAATGTCAAAATATTCCCTTGAGGTGTATGAGTGCATATTTATAGGGGATAAGGCAACTTCAACATTGGCACCATTGTGAGCACTCTTGCAAGTGAAAATCCCTAGTGAGATAGGAAAAAGGATTTGCTTCTTCCTCCTGTTTCTGAGCTTACTATTCATGTGCACCAATTTTCTGCATAGGTCCATCAATAGGATCGCATTTCTTAGGTAGCGAGGCAATCTCCATGGAGCAAGATCAAATCCTGACACTCTGATATAAGAGAATGTTGGAAATTGAATGAAGTATGATCCATACCTCAAGACTAGGGAAACGACTTGTGAAGACATCCTCAAATGTGGGTTTCCTTCCAAAAGCTTGACCACATACATTGTGAATGTATCATTCACCTTGGAAAAGTGTTGATTACTCTCTTTTAAGACCGAAACTTGCTATTTTTAGATCCCGGGATTTAGGAGCTGCTATCTAATGAAAGGTTACCTTTTTGCCTTGGGATTAGTGTTGAGGGGTTCTCACCATGTTTAGAGAATTTTCACAGATGTTTTATGGCCAATATTAAGCACTTTATATTTTTAGAAATTTTTTTATTTTGTTATTTTTTTATTTTATTTTTTGATTTTTTGGCTTGTGTGCCCTAGTTTTACATTTTGGCGATTTTCAAGTTTTGCTTCATTGAAGGTTATATTGTTATGGGAAATTTACTAATTATATTAAGTGTGAACTAGAAGCACTTAATATTTTTATAAGTTGGTATTCCCCTCCTTGGTTTATGAAAAATAACCTTTTTTGATTTGGGTTTTCTCTTTGGATGCTCTAAGCAAAATTTCAGCTGCACCCGCTCTTTGGATCAATGGAAAATTGGGAAAGAAGTGTTTAGGGCACAAAATTTGAAATTGATGCCATTATTTATCTACAGTATCTCTATAATTTTTTTATTTTTCAGCATGAAGGCACCTGGGAGAGGAATAAATGTGTAAAGTTTCGCTGGAATCCGCCTTGTGATTTGAGAGATACGAGCACTTCACCATTTTTGCTCATGGAAGCTTCTGACAAAATTTTAACATGGTGCTGGCTGAAAAAGCAATGTTTTTGGTGATATGGAAGCAATGGAGCAAGTGGAAAGGATTTGAAATGCAAGATTTAAGTGATGGAAGCAACAAAAATTGAGGAAAAAGGAGATTTCGGATAGTGACAATTTATGTACGCACACATGGGAAAAAGTAGGAACAACAAAGAAAAGTTAGGTTTTCTTCATCCTTGGCATGGGAATTTTTTTTTATCCCAACTATCCCAAATATTTGGGATGGTTAGTGAAAAAATGTGCTTCACTCTCATTAATACAAGTGGCGTTTAATGATTAACTATTGAGATAACGTGAAAAAGCACTTAAAACACCCAGGGGGCAAAAATGGGTCATATGGGTGACCAGGGAAGGGGCTAGACATGGGTGGATAAGAATGTCCCAATAATCCCAAAATTTTGGGATGGTTTGTGCAAAAAAGTGTTCCCTTACCTAGGCTTGACAAGTGGCGGATGTCCATTGGCTGTGGCGGAGAGGGGAGGGGGCTAGAAAAGCCTGTTAAACAACTTTTTGGGTCATGTGGGAGTTCAGGGGCCACAATGGGGGTTGGGAGAATTTTTTTATCCTCATTTGGGATGGTTGGTGTAAAAAAGTGCACCCTCATTTGGGCTTGGCAAGTGGTGCTCTGTGGTTTGATGGAGGAGGGTGCTAGAAAATGGTGCACATGGGCTAAAATGAGCAATTTGGGCCAAACTAAGGTAACATCATGATCGAAGGGGCTATATGGGTGATGTGTGCATTTTTGTGTCCCAACCATCCCAAAATTTTAGGACGGTTGGTGTAAAAAAGTGCGCCACCACCTGGGTTTGACATGTGTCCACCCAGAAAATTGACTAACTCTTTGATCTTACCTTGGGGAGCAACTTGACAGAAGCATAACTTGAGTGTCTGGAGGTCATTTCATGCACTTATTTATATGAAATTGAATGGACATGGAATTTTGAAAACAATGAGAGTGATACCATACCTTTATTATGTTGGAAAACTCATAAAAATATGCTTTTTCTTCGGGCTCATAGATTGTACACGATGAAATCAGGCTATGGGCAGAATTGCTTGTCTTGTGAAAGATATGAAACCACCATCCTCTAGAGATATGAAATACATTTCCAGTGATGTTTTTTTACCTCAATCTATTTACAGAGATCCCATAATCACTTCTCAAAGCTTAGGGGTTATTTTTGCATTGTAAGTTGCTTCACCCTCTAGGACCCGCTTTTGCTAAATTTGTCCCAAAACCTTTGAAACTTCCTAGAATATTCCAAAATTAGTTGCAAAATGTCTTTATTTCTCTGATACACCTCCTTGATGAATTTAATTACTTCATTCTACTCCGATGGGTGTGTGCCAGCCTTAGGAAGACCAGAAATAGCCATTCCTAAGCTTCTTGAAGAGCTTGTCTTGAAGGATCTTGACTTGGAAGTGCTTGAATGGACTTGATATCCCTAAATCACCTATGGAAAAGGTTGACACATCACATATGACCACTTATAAGGGTAGGATAGGACTGATACGGGGGGTAGGATGATCTGGTGGAGGGTTCAGGATGACTTTCAAGCAAAAATTTTCATAGTAGGGTATGGTTATCATGCTTTCAAGTTTGAATTTTTCCCTTGCAAAAACTCATGAAAAAACCTTGAAGAAGGGAGAATTTTTCTTTAACTGCGTTAATACATCTAACAACTAATGTTTCAGCTTTCTCATGTTTTCCTTTAAAAATCCTTTTATTTCTCTCCTTCTAAATTTCCAAACAAAAATGCAAGAGAGAAAAAATCCATAAGTTCTTCAGCCCCAGGCTACTGAAAGGACAACACCATTGAGCCAAAACTGACTTCCTAAAATAAGGATAAACCCAACTAGAATAAAAGAGGGATAGAAGGAACCCTCTAACAACCAAAGACAAAGAGAATGTAGAAAGAGGTGTGAAACATTTTCCTCTTCCTTCTCACATAGGACACATTTATTCACCATCTGAAAACCTCTTTTGTTAAGGTTATCCACTATCATAATTTTATTATGGAGCACCAACCACTAAAAAACATTAACTTTGGGGATAACATATTTTTTCCAAACTCTTTCCCATTTGAAATATGCATCAATCATAACCTCTTCGAAGAACATGTCATATGCACTTTTAACACTAAAAATTCCACTCTCCTCTTTGGACCATATAATGTTGTCATTCTCTACAATCCTAACCATCACAACCCCATTAAAAATATTATTTAGGTTCTTTATGTCATTATTCTACACCTTGATAGATATATTTTTCCAGCATCTAAAAGGGTCCTCATCACTTAAATAATTCTTAACTAGGGAGCCATACTTACTTTCAACAACTTGCTGTAAGTTAGGAAAAGTTTCATGTAAAAGAGAAGCACCCAACCATTTATCTTTCCAAAAATTAACCCTTCTCCCATTCCCCATCTTCTACTTACAACATTTAATCAAATATTCTTTTACCCAATTAATAGCCTTCTAAAAGGAGGAACCAACAAAAGTCGGAGAATAGAAGCACCAATCATTGAATCTAACATCTACCCAATACTTTTTTTGATGATATTAGCCCATACACTTTCCTATTTATTGAGATGCCAAACCATCTTAGAAAGTAAAGAATTATTCATTTTTTCACATTCTCTCAAGCCCAAACCTCTCAACTTCTTAGGTTTTCAAATCTTCTCCCAAGCCATGAGGGGATTTCTAGATTTTCTTTCCACTCCACTCCATAAGAATATTTTTTGGATTCTTTCCAGTTTTTCAGCTACAGAAGAAGGCAACCTATACATAGACATGATATAACCATGCAAAATTTGTAAAGAGCCTTTCAATAATGTGATCTTAACCACTTGAGAGAGGAGGTATCCTTTCTAACCTTCCAAATTTCTAATAAAATGATCAAGAAAAAAATTCCAATCAACAGTCTGAGTTTTTTTATGCCAATTGGTATTCCCAAATACTTGGAAGAGAAATTTTTAATCTCACGTTCCAAAATATGAGAAATTTTCTGAAATCTCTAATCTGAGGTATTCATAAAGAAGACTGAACTTTCACCATAGTTAATTTTCTGATTAGATAACTCTTCATAATCTTGAAGGGTTTGTTTAAAGGATCTATCTTCTGGCACTGTGGCTTCCCCTACCAAAATATTATCATCAACAAAGTGTTGATGGACCACATTTTCATATTTAACAATAGGAGGAATGTGGAAAATTCTCTACTCCTTCATTGCATCATTCAGATCCCTACTAAGAGATTCAACCATAATAATGAATAATAAGGGAGAAATAGGGTCACCTTGTCTCAATCCCCTAGAGTTAGGAAAGAAACCACATGACGTGTTATTAATTAGAATGGAAAATATGGCTATAGAGATGTAAGTCTGAATCAACATCCAAAAAGGAATATCAAAACCAAACCTGCTAAGAACTTTATCCAGAAATTCTGAAGAAACCCTATCATAAGCCTTTTCTATGTCTAGTTTAACCACTATAGCCTCTTTTTTGCTTTGGTTTATGGAATGTAAAGTTTCCTGAATGGTGACAATCCCATCTTAAATTTGACGTCCCATAACAAAACCACCTTACTGATCAGAGATCAAATATGGGATGAGAAGTTGGAGCATAAGAGCCAAAATTCTTGTACAAATCTTGTATATGGTGTTACAAAGGCTAATAGGTCTAAAAATTTTAAATTCTATGGCATTTTGAGTTTCAGGAAATAAGGTAATGAAATTAAAATTTAACTCCTTCAACATCTTCTTATTCACAAAAATTCCTGAATAGAAAGACAAACATCCTTTTTCACAAGGTCCCAAAACAATTTAAGAAATAAATATGGAAAGCCATCAGGGCTCAAATATTTATCCAGGATCATAGTCTTGACAACATACTCTATCTCTTCCGGAGAGGGAATTTTGACTGGCATGAAATTATTTTCAAGAGACACCAAATTAGGAATGTAATTCAGAAATCTATCTTCTTTACTAATGTTACAATCAAATTGGATGGACAGAAGGTTACTAAAGAAATTAGCAACTTCCTGTTGAATATCCTTAGTTTCTTCCAGAATGGATCCCCTATCCATCTTGATTCTACCAATCTTGTTTCCATAGTTGCACTTAAGAGAAGATATATGAAAGAAATTTGTGTTTTTGTCTCCTTTTAACCAAGTGATTTTAGAATTCTACCTCAAAAAAATCCTTTTTAGGAAAAATATTATGGTATTTGACAAGGAGCTCCTTTTCCTGTAACTGAAAATCAATATTCATTTCTATATCCTCTTTTCCAAAGAAATTTGAATAAAAAATAGCTCCTACTCCATTTTTTATTGGACATGAAGATGTTCCTAAAACTGTTCTTGTGATTCTGAATAAAGCAGACCCATGAATCTTGATGTTCCACCATTCCTTGACAAGATCCTTAATTCCTTCATGTTGCATCCACATTTTGTCAAATTTGAAGGGGATTCTTCTTCTTTCAGCTACTTTCACTATGAATAGGATATGATTGTGATCAGATCCTATTCTTAGAAGGGTAGAAAGGAAAATATCATTCTTTAACCATTCTAATGTAGTTAAGACCTTGTCCATGCTTTCAGTGAAATCCATAATACCTCCCTTATTTTCCCCTAGTAACAGAGGAGTGTTAAAATCTCACACTAACATCCATTCACTTCAAGAAATGATTTTGTGAAAACCAAACAATTGATTCTAAAGAACATGCCTTTCCAATTTATTGTTAAGGGTATACATATTAGAAAAACCCATAAAGAGTTATTTCTTAAATGTTTCATTAAGACTGCCAAGTGATTGTCTCTACTCATTAAAGTGAAGCCTTTAAAGCAAGATGGATCCCAAACCGTAGCCAATCCCCCAAATGCAACTTTAGATCTCACATTCAAATCTTCATAATTTTTTCCAAAATTTGTCTTTAATCATAATAAACTGCTCAACACTCATTTTAGTTTCTTGAATAACCAAGATGTCCGTCCTATACTTCATTCTAAGGTCCTTTAGTAACCTAAAATTTGTAGGATTATTTAATCCCCTTATGTTCCATGTCATCACATTCATTTATGACTTTGATTTTTGGATCTTCTAAAGCTTCTCAAGTCTAACGTAGATTGTGTCCCATTAACAATTTATTTTTGAATGTTCTTCTTTCTAGAAACTTGTCTATTGGGCCTGTCAGATCCTACTTCGCACTTTGGAGAGGTGACTTTCACTGGATTTATCCCGACAAATTTTAATACGTGTTTTTTACCTAGATTTTGCACCCCTTATTCCTTTTATCTTTGATCCAATATATCTAGAAAGGGAGTAAGAACCTCTTCCTCCTCCTCTGTCTTCCTATCCAAACCTTTTTTAAGAGCTCCATTGTTTGGTATGATATTATTTTATGCTATAATTAAAGATTTGATTCTTTGTTCTTTTGTTTTGCTATTAGATTTATTGATACCTGGTTCATAATCCTCATATTGTTTATTCTTAATTTACCTTTATGGGAACTAGCCATAGGAATAGAAACCCACTGATATCCTTCTGGATCCATATTTTCTTTCAAGGTCGAACCATTCCTTAATAACAATTTTTTAGGTATTTATTTTTCCTTATTCAAAGAAAGGTTCTGCAGAAAAATATCTAACTTCCTAACAACCAAAGACTTATCAAATTGGACATGCACATAAGTTGATTGAACCTTCATATTAGAGAAGGATCTAGGATTATTTTTCTTGGATCTAATTTCAATAAACCCATCATCATCAAGGACAACAATGTTGTTAGAACCATTCATAACTATCTTGTTAGAAGGAATCTTCATAGTGATGTTATAATGGTTTTTAGGAGCATATTTAACACCATTTTCAGAGATGAGGACCCCCTTATTAGGATTCAAGGTTCTATCAGACTTTTTATTCTAGTTTTGGTCACTTATGCTTTTACTTTTATCCTTCCCCTTACAAGATTTGGGAACTTCCTTATAGGACTGGGAAACTTTCACTTTACAGTGCTGCTGGGAATGCCCCCATTCTTGGGACTTAGATAATTTCATAGGAAAACTCTCTAATTCAATTTTTTGATGCAAATCCCAAGTTTAGATTTAAGAACAATGGTCTGAGGGATCAAAGCCCTAATTAAAGAGTAGATGTAAAACCTGGCACAAACCAACCTTTTTTTGTTGAGTGTGAATTTATCAATAGTCACAAAGGTTCTAAGAGAGTCAGTTATCCTTTTAATCACATAAAGATCCCAAATTTCAAGAGAAACCTAGGTAACCTAACCCAACCCAGAAATTGGTTTATGTTTTCCTTCTCTTGATTGAATTTGGGAGACCATTTCCTAAAAGAAGGCCCATTTTACCTAGAAACCAAGGTCCCTCCACAAGAACCCTTTGTGTATCTCTAGGATTATTAATGTTAAATAGAAAAAATCTATTAGGAAGGGAACTCACCTCCAGATCACCTTTGGGATTCCATTTTTGAAGAGGCCAAGCTCAAATCAAGTCGATGTTAGGCCTCCCTCTAATCAACTTACAAACCAACACATTCTCCATATAACTAATGGTTCAACCCACAATACAATCAGGAACTTCCAAGAAGATACCTATAACATTATTCTTAGGTTGAAGGTTAAAGATTTTACCTTGAATAGAACCATTTTACAAAATACCCAACCACGTGAGAGGGCCCTTGGAAACTACACATGCCACTGTCTTCCTTGGAATAGAGACCCCACTGTCCTTTACAGGTGGAATCTGTCTTCCATTATTTTCCTACCCATCCACATTTGAAATTTTCCGCTCACCTCCTCCACTCCACTCCATTTATTTAAAAAATTTGGATGATAAATGCTTTTATTATACTAGCGCTATGAACTAGAGTGTTGGAGGATAAATTTATGAAATTGAGAACTAAACATTCTTTCATTTATGATGCTCTTCATAATATCTTCCTCGATGCCTTAGAACCTTGCCTTCAAAATAAGGTTAGGTAATTTTCTCCTACCACTTTGTAGTATTCCCTTGAGAAATCCAAGAGGAAGGGATATATTAAACATATGTTTGAGAAGCCTCAACCAAATAAACCTCAAGCTTATCATCCATCTCAAGCACAAAAAAAATCTCACATTCTAATGAGACCCTAGAATCATAATGCTAAAGATGATGGAGTCTCAAACATTCCTAATCCTTGCAATTACTTCCAAAATACTATTCACAATGTGGATTAAACCCCTTATAGATAAAATGGAGGAATTTTTTCTTCTTCTCTTGTGTATAAACATCACTCTATGGAATATTTGCACCAACATCTCCACAACCTTATCAATCGCTTATCGATACTTCTCACCCCTCTCCCTCATGGTTCAACAAATATATTTTTTAGTAGCATGCTGATTGGGGTCATTCACATAAAAATTGAAAAGCTTTATGTACTTTATCTTATATTGTCTTTCTTGGCATTAAATTTGATTATGAAGGTATGGCTCACAAATGACTTGAGGAATCCTTGAAAACTAGTGACCATCTAAAAAGTGTGATTGCCACAATGCCGTGAATTAAGAAAATTAACATATTAAAGTATACATTGATCTCTTTCCCAATCATTCCAATAGTAATTCACCTCCTCATCCTAATAATGGGAAAATACAAGTTTCTTCTTCCATTAAGACTATAAAAATATAATCTTGAAATCAAGTCTCCATAGAGTGTGGTAAATATGAATGACATGAAACATATGATTTCCATTATTGACACTTAATTCTCCACTCCACACTTTCAAAATTTTCAAAATGATCAAGCCTATCCTAAAGGTTAGAGTTTACAAGATCTATCTCATCACAATGTAACTTCTCAAAATCCCATCCAAATCAATTCCATCAGTTGTTCCGAACCAATAGGGTCAATGCCATCTTTCTATTCCTTTCATCCTTAAAAATCATTGGCCATCCTGAATGAATAGGGTCAATATCGCCCAATGTTTCTTATCACATCCCTAACACCATCAACCAATCTAAATTTTTAGGGTTTATATTTTTTTATCATATCTTCTCACATCATTGATGTCATGGACCGCCCTAAATTTGTAGGGTCAATGTTGTTTTTCATTTCTTCTCACATCCCTGAAACCATTAGCCACCTTAAATTTTCATGTTTGATGTCATATGTTTTCTCTCTTACAACCCCTACTAGAATTGACCATTGTGCACCTAACATGGAAGATATAATATAGTTAGGGGAAAAAATAAAAAATATAATCCAACTTGAGGCTTGAAACTTTTCAAATCTGGACTAATATTTCATAAACCCTCTTGGAATATTGGGATCAAATCACATAACTCTCAAACCACCCAAATATTTATCCCTTTTTTGATCTAATCGAGAATTATCCTAAACATCACAATCAACTCATGAAATCCCTATTCTAAATGAATGTAACCTCACCACCAACTTTGGGATAAGAATCCCACTTTTATGGTTCTAATGAGATCATACTTCAACAATGCAAAGAGTTTACGATAAAAAATGATCTAATCATGGATCAATATATATCTCTTCAATTTCCCATAAACTCTATGATCCCAAATGAGATACTTTTTAGAATATTATCCTCCTCTCTTCATTTCATTCAATATCAAATATGTGTAAATCAAATCAGTTCTCATTAGAGAAATCTCATGAACATGTTTCACTTCCTTAACATTCATCAAATCTCTTAGTTATTCTACTAGAAATCTCAATTTACCCATAATAAATTTCAAGGATACAACCGAAGGTAAATTCCCACCACGAACTACATTTGGTTACTTATTATCGTTCCTCCTCAAACCGTTAGATTGAAGTTTATGCTCTTCAAATTTCCTCCTGTATATAATATTCTTCTTATACACCTATATGCACATCATATGCATGTAATCACATCATATTATTGTCAATGTGTTAGGTTTTCCTACCTAGGATTCGTGTTCAATATTCAAGGTGACATGAATTTTTGGAAATTTAAACAATTTCAATAGTGTAATGTCTATAAAATTCCTACTCTCAAGGAACTTCCTTATGTCTTATTTTAAGAGTATCTAAGCTTTAAATACCACAGTGATTCTCTTAAAGCATATAGTGGATACCAAAAATGAGTTAGGAATATACCACCTTACCTCCTTGAACCAGATGATGACAATCATGATGAAATAAATCGTAAGATCAAAACTATCGATCTTCTTAATTCCATAATTTTCAACTACCCCCTTCTTTGTGACCTCATTATTGCAAGAAGGAAATTGTTGTAATTCTTGTTTTTCTTTCTTCTTCACCTCCTCCCAATAAATTTCCCATCTTCGCCATTTAGTGAAATAGTCATCTAATATATCCATATTGATATCAACAACCTCAAGTATGATGAATACTACTCACTCAATGACCCATTCTTGCATGGCTATGCCCAATCTAGGAACACAGAAATCCTTTGATATAAATAATCATTATACTCCTCTCTCGATCCTTAGGATTATGAGTCTTCCTCATAATCTTTACAATCATAGAATTAAAAAAATTCATCTCTTAGATGTAGAAAACTTTGACCCAAAGGAGGTGGATCAAAATGTAGATGAACAATATAATCTATCACCTTTAGTAGCATTGTCAACTAGTTCATCTATCTATGAACCTAGAGCTTAAGCTGTAACACACCATGTATCTCCCAACTAGCCCTAGTATCCTTGATTCCTCATCACCTTATTCTACACTCACACTCACACATGCATTCATTATGGCTTAAAAATATCCAAACAATCCTAATTCATATTCTACATTGTGTGAGGCTTCGAGGAATGATGTAAAATATTGTTGAGATTATCACCAAAACATGAAGAAGACGGAAGTTGAAGTTTGTGAAGAATAATAAAAGTTACCATCTCATCATATTACCCACACTAAACACTTTTTTCTCTCATCATGGTGTTGGATCTCAGTCATCTACTAATTATTGGGTAATCTATAAATAAAAGCATTAGTAGTCCTATCGATTACCGTCTCATCCATCTCGAGTCAAGAGTTTTGTTCCCCCTACTCCTCCTATATTACCCAATTTTATCCCCTCTCTCATTAACCATTCATCTTAACATGTATCTTATAGATTAGTTGTAGTAATAAATCCTCACATTTATCCTACATAGGTGGAGATACATCCTTCTTTAGTCCCTACAATTCCACTCACCATTATGGACATACATAAAAAGATATTATCTTAGATTTATATGAAAGTGGATGAATCTACGGTCGTTGTGAGTCATGAAATCCATTAAAATATTTTTCATTCCCTTGAAGATATAAAGGACACCATGATTCACACATGTTATGACATTTAGTGACATGTCCATTAGGTTATTAAGGACACATACAACTCTCTTTCACACCCCTTTTGGGTTCATCCATTTCCCCCCATACTTACTTTTTATTTCCACATTTTAATTTCATTTTTTTTACTTTTTACACTACTAAGCTACCAACCTTAGATTAGATGAGACAATGAGCTTGATATTTTGGCTACCCCTTACATCCTTAGATAAAACACGATGGTTAGTCTAACAACCCTAACTACTCCTTACGTCCATAATTTATATAGTACGGTTATTTGATGACCTCATCTACCCCTTACAATTATATATTATCTACTTGGTTGGATAGGTCACATATGTTAACTACCCCTTTACATCCTAGTTATAATTTATAGCCCCATGTGAAATATTTTAGATTTAATTTTACTATTTATTTCTTACTTGATATTTTAGTAGGGTTTGTCTTTTTATGACCTTTTGTATTCAAGCTTTATAGACTCCTTGCTTTATATCTTTTAGATCTATTTCTACCATTTACTTATTACTTGAATTTTGGTTATGTTTTTTTATCTATTTATGAAATTACATTATCTTTGATACTATCAATTTGTATGCATATGTTAGACCTATCATAGGTTTACACTTACCTATCTTGATGTTTCTAGTAATCTACCATTTCTACACTACCTATTTTATCTTATTTTTGACCTTCATATATGATATGAAGCCTCCTTTTATATATTCTTATGATCAAATTTCAGTTTGATTAGTCATTTTATCACTCTTATATTCTTACATATTTCACTTAGATAGCTCCTCTCAATTGAGACACACTCAGGTCAAAGATGAGATCACAAAATTTCCTTAGGGTTGGCATAGAGGTACAAAATAATCATGGTTTCTAGGTTCTCCTTGGTAACGATAAAGAGAAAGTTCTCTTGTGTTAGTCATCTTACACACCCATCAAATCAACCATCTAAACCTATCCAGATGAGGAATAGTTCTTTCTTCCAGACCATTTTCAAATTTCAAAGTTGATCTGGTCTTCTTGGTATGGTGTTCTCCTTGTATGTAAAATCTCTATCCTTAGGGATTGTTAGAATTGGAAAATACTACCTTCAGTTCCATGTCAATGGTTTTAGGGGTTTCTTTGGGATCTTGTCCCCATTGGGTGGAATGTTAGCGGGTCTATTTCATTGTAAGCATAGATATGATGGATTTGGTATTGTATCAGTGTGACCATTACATGCTTTTATCCCTGGTCCCTATTTATGGGCATGGCTTGAATGGGGGTCCTTCAATTTGTGCTAATAGTGGAAGAGGTGTGTTCTCGAGGTATATATGGTTGGGAGCTCAAATTTTTGTTATTTTTGGTGTTGATGGAAATTTTGTTGTTGACAAGATACTTGGTGGAGGTTGGAACCAAACTAGTTCAATTTTTGTGATGAAATTTGTAATTAATATCATGTTAATCCCCTTTATTTGGTTAGTGTGGGGTCTAAAACATCCATGTGATTGAAGAAAATTACTTGTCATTTATGGTGGGGTAATTGAATAACACTTTGTGGGCACTTGAATCATGTTGGTTGATGGTTTCCTTTCTATCTATGGGGGTTTCTGGAAAGTCTTTGGCTTGAGGAATGTTGACTATTTTTTTCCAAGATTGATTTAATTGTTTGTCATCATTAGATGATCCTAGGGTGCTATGGAGAGTTGGTTCTAGAGTAGAGCTCAAGTTATGCTTTGTTGCTACTTCATGGATCCTAATTCATTTGTTGTTTCTTGTATCTTGTTGGTTTTGCATGTTGAGGTTTTCTCACGATTGTCTTCATTTATATGCTTAGAGAGTTGTTTCATGTATTGATTCATGAGAGTTAGACTCAAGTTTTGATTGGTTGATTTAGGGAAAGATTATATCTACCCCATTATAACTAAATGTTATGTGGTGCTATGAAATTTGATGCCTTGTATTATCTTATTCATGATTATTTGACTCATGGTTTGTCTAGTTATCTCGAGGTTGGGTTGTACGTACCCCATATAGTCTTTATACCATATTGGATATGGGAAAATGGCACCTTGATGGCGTTGTTTTAGTTTCTTTTCTAATTATTTCTATTTGATGGTTGGTCGGCATGTGGGGAGGTTCATCCATCTAGCTGTGCCTTTTTTTGTAATCTTGATATTTATTGAATATCATTCGATTGTTTTTGAAAGGCAGGGGAGCCTTTCAAAACCACTATCTTTACCCCTTAAATCAATAAAAGGCAATTATTATAGGAAATAAAAGTCACTCATAAACACAAAAGATATGATATCATAATATTTGGCAGATATCCTATCCTAGTTGAAATATCAAATCCATATTTGTACTTGTTACACAACTTGAGGTATTTTGATGTGCAATAGATTTTTCTAATGGGGTAGGAGGTTTCATACCTATAATTTAGTGTCGCCACCTTCTCACGCAAGTACCTAAACCTTGTAGTATGTCTATATCTCCTTAGGTGAGGTTATGAGGAATGCATAAAATTTCATGGGAAGGGAGGATACATATTTACTATCATATGATTTGGGATATATCTTTATACTTCACTAATTTTCCAAAGTTGAGCTCACTCTCTTGGGTTCCTTCTCTCCTAGAGGATGAACACCTTTAGTCATATCCTTTTGATTAGAGTGTATTATCTTCATTAAGGATCTTGTATCGCCATCATGGAACTTTACTTATTCATTATTTTCATGATCACTCCCTTTACTCCCCTTGATGGATATTACTAGTAGTTGACCATGGGTTTATATTGTTTTCTATCCTACTCCATTATATTCACAACATTACCTAGTTATGACCCTGATAAATGTGTCATAGATTTATGAGTATGATTGTTAAACATTTGGGCCTTCCCCACGAATATTTATCCACTTTTATCTACTCCATATTTAATCATCATAGTCATGACATTAGATCGAAGTGTTTCATTTCCTCAGAAATTCCAGCATAAACATTGATTGTGATCCTACTTTTTAATGCTTCAATTTTATCACATCTTATGTATACTTTGTCCATGCCTTATATTTCATATGATATTTATGACACATATTTTAATTTCTTTAATTTATTTCTTATATTTTATTAGGTGTCTTACAACCTTATTTTCACATTGTTAGGAAATTTAAGGGATGAATAATGTTACAAATTATAGATCCACAATATAAATTACTGAAAGTTTATAGTTTATGAAGTGTAGTAATTAAAAGCATAGATTAAGCTGTTTATAATGCATATTACAGAATGTAAACACCATGAACATAAAGTAAATGAACATAGCGACACAAGATATAAGTGATGCAGACTCTTCGCTAACCACTTTTTTGGTGTTTTTTGTTTAGGGCTTGTTCTTTGTTCTGGTCTCTGTAGGATGGTTGTTTTTTTGTATCTTTGTTCTCGCTCTGGTGGAGTCAATTCCTGTTTGAATCGATCGTTTTTGTCCAGTTTTTCTGATAGATATATTTTTTATACTTGAGAGATTCAATGTAATATCTTCCTTGTATATGGCCCTTGGAGCCTTTTCCAAACATTATCTATTAAAAAAAATCCACTGAAAATCACTTATCTTTATTGAGAATACAATTTCATCCAAAACTCCTACTATTTCCACATATACACTTGTAATTACACCTTCATGAAGAAATTACCAACTACCTCATATATCCACTCATGAGTTTTACATGATTTGCATCATGTACCTATGATCATCTCACACATATTGCTCACATTCATCTGTTACAATTGATATATTTCATATCATAGTCATAATTGATCTCTAATGAGATCACCTTATTTTATATAAAGTGGGTGATCAGTTTTGGGTCACTCTTACATTTTAAAATATTTTTGACAGCAGTAGTGGATCCACCATGCTTATATTTTAAATATAAGATATAAACCAAAAACATACAATCTTTGGAAAGTTTCTTAAATAAGAAGTTTCTCGCTTAATATTATAAACCCAACATTCCCCCTTAATGTTAAGTAGGGAAAAATACAAAATTACTTACACATGTCAAAGTTTTTTCCTCATGCAAAGTCACAATTTAATACAAAAGGAATTACAATCCATAAATCAACGCGTGATTTAGGATAACATCCAAAAAACCCTTGTTTCGCAGGTTTTGCCATGAGTTTTTCAACTCCATAATGTACTACCAAAATGTTTCATGGACTTATATAATCTGCAAACAACTGTACACACACATTGTGGATTTTAGAAAATGCGCAGTACACTTTTTTTGTGATTCAAAGCAGTGCTCCGTGGATTCTATAAAAACAACAATACAAAGGAAGATTACAAATTCTCAAGATAAATTGAGTAAGGATGAAGCCTTACATAAGACTATAGAGTTAATAAACTCTTCATATCTAATGCTTCACTGGGGATTACTAGTAAACTTCACATACATGACAATTTACTTAAACAACATAGAAATAGTCTCAGGAGTATCCACTTTGACACATTCAAGCCGTTAAGAGATGACATTGCACAAGAAATAACAGGCAACATGCCCATTTATTATTTCCCACTCAAGGGAAGCTTTGAAAGGCCAAAAATCATATGGTTCAGAGGTGGAAATCAATGTCATCCACATGATCATAAGAGCTAATATCTGAAATGCCCAACATAGCATGAAATTTTTAGAACTTTACAACACCTAAGGGCTTAGTAAAAATGTCTGTAACCTGCTCATTAGTGGAACAAAACTTGATATCCATATCACCATTGAGAACTCTTTCCCGGTTGAAGTGCATATGTATCTCAATATGCTTGGTTCTTTGATGTTGGAGTGGATTGTTTGGAAGAGAATTACAAATTTTCTTGTCACATAAAAGTAGAGTGCTTCCTTTAACACCTATATGAAGTTCTTCCAACAACCTTTTGAGCCACATGGCTTCTTTTTCTACTTCCATACCACTTCTATATTATGCTTCAGTAGAAGAGATAGATACCATTGGTTACTTCTTACTGCTCCAAGTTATTGGACCGACAACCAACTTGAAAACATATCCATAAGTTGATATTTTATCCATGGTATCACCATCATGGTCAAAATAAAAAAAACCAAATAGAATTACATTATCATAAGAAGAATAACACAAGTTATAGTTGATTGTACCTTTCATATACCTTAAAATTATTTTTTGCCATTTTCCAATGGTCCTCATAAGGATCTGCATGAATCTAGAAATGATTCCAACTGCATAGGGAATATTAGGCCTAGTGATAGTTAAATAAATCAAACTACCAACTAGTTATCTATGTAAAGTAGGATTAAATTTATCACAAGAGGGTTTTGGATCTAATTTAGCACCAATTTCCATAGGAGTAGAGATAGGCTTACAATCAATCATATTAAATATTTTAAGAATATTAATAGAATATTGTGATTGAGATGAAATAATAGATTTGTGATTTTGACAAATAACTAGGCATAGAAAATGATTTAATAGTCCTAAATCAGTCATTTCAAAATGTTTTCTTAACTTCTCTTTGATTCTAAGAATTAGATTCTTATCACTACTTGTAATCGAGAGATCATCAACATATAAGACAATAATGAGAACATAATTATTTTCATACTTGATAAATAAATCATTGTCAGCAAAATAGCTAGAGAAACCAAGCTCATAAAAGAAACTATTTATCTTAGCATACCAAGCTCTAGGAGCTTGTTTAAGACCATGCAAATATTTCTTATGTTTACAAAATTATTTTCTAGGTTATTCAAAACCTTTAGGTTGATGCATATAAATTTCTTCTTTCAAGTCATCATTTAAGAATGCATTTTTAATATCCATTTAGTGAATCTCCCAACCATGTTGAGCAACTAAAGCTAGAATAATTCTAATAGTGCTAATTTTGGAAATAGGAGCAAAGGTTTCAAGATAATAAAAACCAAGTTTTTGAGTAAACCCTCTAGAAAATAATTTTGCCTTGAATTTATCAATCTTAATAGTAGAGTTATATTTGATTTTATACAACCATCTAGAGCCTACAATGCTTCTTTTAGGAGGAAGAGGGTATAATTCTCAAGTTTGATTATTGAATAAAGCATTGTATTCAACTTCCATAGCCACAACCCATATTTTATCTAGGCTATATTCTTCACAAGATTGAGGTTAAACCTCATAAAAAGTTGACAAGTCATGATAAGAATGTTGACTACTGGTCATCTTTCTCGAATCATTAGGTTGAGAGTTTGAAACTAGATTTTTCGCCCATTTAGGAATCCTAGATTGAGAAAAGGATTGAGAAGACTCCCCCTCAATGTCTACATCCATCGTATTATCAAAAGGATGTTTAAAATATTACATATTAGTTTCCATATTGTCTAAGCAAGGATTATCATTTAGAAAATCAATTTTAGACTTAGGAACCTCAGCTGAGGGAAGAGAGACATATTTACAAAAAGGTTTCTCAAGAACATGTACATTCTTATTTTCTACAATCAAATGATTTATTGGGTCATAGACTCTTAATCCTTTTGTTTGGCTGTCATACCCAAAAAAAATTCAAGGGTAAGAGGTAGGATAAAAAAAAATTCTTTTAACTTTAGGAATAAGAAGATAAGTAGAGTTGTCAAATATCTTTAAATAAGAGATATCAGATTTTTACTTAGTCCATAGTTCATGAGGTGTAGTTTGATGTAATGCTTTGGTATGAATTCTATTTAGACTATGAAAAAAAGTGTTCATAGATTCATCCCATAGAAAATTAGGCACATTAGAAGTATGAAGCATGGTCCTATCCATTTCTAAGATTGTTCTATTCTTTCTTTTAGCTATACCATTTTCCCAAGGACAATAGGGAGTTGTTAGTTCCTTTTGAATTTCATTAGATTCAAAAAGCTCGTCAAACTTATTATTAACGTATTCACCTCCATTATAAGTTTTGATTATTTTAATTTTTAGATTATCCATGTTTTCAATAAGTGATTTAAAATCTTTGTTGTCTTGCAAATGTGTTGCATAAAAAAATCAAACTTTCAAGCATGACAACTAAGCCAAAATTGAAAATGCTACTCTTGAGTATTCCCGTAAGCCCCTCCTGGTCATTTTTTCAGTTGTGTCATGTCCATTTTGACCTTGCAGGTACTTCCAAGATGATGAAAAATTAAGTACAAACATTTGAAATGATAATACAAGGTCATCATTTCATTCAATAAGATGTTTCTAATGACTAATTTCTCATCGGGCCTAGAAAGGCCAATTTTGACCTTATCAAGACTGGTAAGCATCATCTGAGATGGAACGAAAAGATAAAACTCATATGTATATGGTGTTGAAGAGATAAGAAATTTTTTCAACTGATTTAGGAAAGTTTAGGGAAGATTTGAAGGTTGAGGAATAAGTTGTGTAACTGTGGGTTTCTAAAGTGCAAGGAATAAGTAGTTGAAAGGTACCTAATCTTCTATGGATGATTCTGGGAGATCTGTAAAGATTTAGGAGCCAAAAAAATAGTTAATGGAAATATTGAAGAGTTATATACTTGATTTAATTCTCAAATATTTCACAAGACTCAAGTATCTCTCAGGGAAACTCAAACTGTGCAAAATACACACCATGTTGTCCCGATAAAAAATGAGATTTTTCAAGGTGTTAAAGGAATAGTTGGAAGATGAGACTCATCCCATTGATTTTGGGAGGCTCGTGGGAGTAAAAATCATATAATTTTTCATCATAAAAGACCTCTTGGAGCTCCAACAACATCGTTGTCAAGTTTCTCTCTCTCGCAGGTATGCTCTCGTAGTTAGTCAATTTTGCAAGAGGACACTTGTTACCTCCAAGTTGAGGCACATTTTTGTGTCCCTCTTGTCCATGTCCCAAGGGGAAAGATGGGACAAGAAAAGTTTCCCTACCCCATTTTCCCCTCTAGGTTCCTCATATGACCTTGTTTAGCACTCTGCAGGTCCTTTTCACCTATTTATAGCCCCTCCCATCGAGTAGTAAAAATATGCCACTTATCATAACTAGGTGAGGGTGCATTTTTTTGTCCCTCCTTTCTCTATCCAAAGGGGAAAGAGGGGACACACAATTTTCCACCTCTCTTACCCATTCCATGGTTTTCAATATGACCAAAAATCAGCTTCGCAATGCTCCAACAAGCCTTTCCTAGCTCCCTGCTCATTGAATCAGACCTCGTCATTTGTCATCACCATATGATGGCGCATTTTTCTGCCCCTCTTGTCCTTGTCCCAAGGGGACAAGAAAATGGACCCCTCTCTAGCCCTTAGTCAGGTCTTCCATATGACCTAGTCTCAGCCCCAACTGCTTAATGGTTTGTTTTGCCTCATTGACCTCTCGTCCAACCATGCAGTGGCAAGTGGAAAGCCTAGAATGAGGCACATTTTTCTACCCCCCTTGTCCCTATCCCAAGGGGACAAGAAAATGTGCCCCATAACAAAAATCCAAAAAACTTATAATTTTACTAACTACTGTTACTACTGTTGTTACTCCAAAAAACATAGCCACTATGCTATTAAAATTCTTCCAGAGCATCCTTGATTACAAAAATGAAGGTTTTCTCAATGCCAGTGAATAAGGAAACTGATCTTACCAAGGGTTTAAGTTGAATTTATTCTCCAGAGAATATTTGTTATAACTTAAGCTCACTAAATCCATTAATGACTTCCATGACAACTTCAAGCCAGTAAACCCTACCTCTGAAAATTGATTTTTTGATTTCCAAGTATTCTGGTGGGTGGAACATAGTGAAATTTGGAGCACAGGATCGTAACGAGGAGCTGAATCTAAAAAAGATGATTTTGATGAAAAACAAGGTCATTTTTGCAAGTTTCTAAAAATATCATATGTTAGGCCCATTCACATGTTAAAAATAGTAAGTACCTCAAATTGTAAGTTTGATCAATCAAAACAATCAGAAAAGGTGTAAAATGGAAGGCAAAACAAAATTGGCAATTTTGCTGAAAAAAGTAAAAAGTAGAATTTTTTTCTTCTAAAAATAGGAAATTAATACAAATAGTAAGGATTCATCAAAAAAGGAGAATTGAATTTTCTAGAAGGTTTAGAAGGTCAAATTTGAGAAAAATAGATGATATGGCCCAAAATAGCAGGTCTTGGTCCTACTTACTAAAAATATAAAGTCTATGTTTTGGATGTAGAAAGTTGCAGCTGGCTTCGATTTCACTCATCTTTCCACTTTTTTGCATCTCATAGGGTTGTATAGTTGCTTCATAACTGAAACAAGGAAACTCACTCTTCATAGGAAATCTGAAACATCTCATGTTGAGTTAAGCTTGACGAGTTGGTTAAGTTGAGCTCGGTGAGCTAGGAGAGCTGGGTGAGTCAAGTGAGCTAGTCAAGAGCACATCATTTAAGAGGCAAATGAAGATTGAGATATGAAAACATCAAAGATAACCTTGAGATAAGAGTGATAGATAAATGATCTTCACTTGAGGCTCCATTGAAATATATTGATTCATCAGGGGAAACCATCATCATCTCGTCAGGTGAGTTGGGTGACTGAGTTGGCTGGGGTGAGCTGGTTGAAATGAGCCAAATGATCTCAATGAGAGGATTGAGATATAAATCCAAGTGATCTAGAAAATAGCTCATCTTTATTATTCAAGGATCTCACATCTCGTAGGCCAGTAAAGACAAAAGTTGTAAATGTTGCAGTGCAGTGTGCAAGACAAAAATGTAAACATCTAGAGGTTTGAGCATCATGAATGAAAATTGTAAAATCCTAAGAAGAAAGAGAGTGATCCTTGCTCTCATTGTGAGATCAAGAATGCATCATCATGAATAATTTTTGGGTTTGTCTCAAGCTCACATCAGAAGGTCTCACAACAATGTTTCTAAAACACTCATTCAACAACCCAAAGTATCTGTGCATATGGAAAGAGGAGGAAAGTGAGATCATCATGCTTCAGATCAAAAAGTTTTACATCAGAGGTAACTTCTTCAATAGATCAGTCAATCTATTTCCCTTCTCCTCTTCTTTCCCTTTCTTCTAATTCTTCATCGTACACAATCATGGTATTTTGTCCTATTTGCTTAAGTGCTAATATTTGTAAATTGTAAAAGTATTCTCTCAAAATTATAAGAGAGGTACTTAATTTGTCTCTTCTATGGGAAAATGAAAGGTCACAAGTAGGATAGGAACATGAAGAGTCATGTGTGGGGTAGATGAGAAGGTAGTTCACATGGCTATAAACTGGAATGGCTTCTCCATTCCAAATGATCCTAAAATCCTAGATTTTGAAAATTTCTACTTTGTAGCAATTGCGAATTGTGGTTTGGATGTTGAACTTTGTATCACCAAAAAAAGGAATAAAATATACATTCTTATATTTCCTTACTCATGTTTTCCTCTACTGTCTCTTTTCTGCAACTTTACAAGTATGGTGATCAAGAAGGAACTTGGTGTCCTTGCTAGATGAACCTAAATAATTGTGTGTCTCTGGTTTTTTAGTATCGCTAGATGCTTCATTATTACTTTCCTCTAATTGAATGTTGAATTACTCTTGTTATTGGATGCGAACTCTGCAATTTCCTACTCATAATAATAACCTTCCCTTTCCTAAATTATTTCCTTTATCCCTCATTACTGCAATTTCCTCCCATGTACCCCGTATAAGCACTTTGTCACAAGTTTATTGAAGTGTGCATGTGTGATCCTCGACCTACTAACCACCCCCATAGCATTAGATGGAATTAAATAATGGGAGCCTCCCCATACACAAGAAGGAGGGGTGCAACCCCATGAGCATTGGTGGAAACACATAATATTTCATATGACAAATTATTTCACCAACACTCTTGAAACTTAGATAAGACATAATTTTTTTTCCTAATGTAGTAAGACCAAGTCATTCTTGAGAAATCATCAATAAAACTAATAACATATAAAGCACCACCAATATAAGGTACTTCCATACGACCTCTAACATCACTATGAATTAACTCAAGTAAGCAAGAGGAATTAGAGTCATGGTGTTTGTGAAATGGTTGTACATGTTGCTTACCACACAAGAAACTTTCACAAGGTCCATGATCTGATTTTATCATAGGAAGACCTTTAACAAGGTTAAGGGGGGACATATCATTCAAACTCTTAAAGTTCACATACCCGAGTATTTCATGCCAAAATTGAACAACATTACAAGAAGAAGTGGAAAGACAAGAGTCATCAACAAATCCATTAGAAAAATACAATCCATTCTTTTGTAAACCACCAACAATTACTTTACCAAAATAATTCTTAACATACCATTTATCTTGTGATAGCACAACTTTACAATCATCTTTAGTTAATTGCAAACAAGATAAAAGGTTCTTCTTTAAGTTAGGAATAAATAACACATTTCTAATGATTCCATTTACAAAATTAATATTACCATGACATTCAAAATTGATAACAAAGTTATCTCCTAGATAAATGTTTTCATGACACTCAAAAAATCATAAAGGATATCATGCATAGATGTCACGTGTCAAGATGCACCACTATCTAGGATCCATTCACTATCATTGGAGGCTGAAAAAGTAGTATAAAGGGAAATAAAATACTCAACATTATTGGCTTGGTTATTAGTATGACTCTGATTTTTAGTATTCTTCTTTATTTTATTGTTGTCGTTATTATTCTTCAGATTGTTATGAGACAAGTGACTATGACAATAAATTTCTTTATGACCAAATTTACCACAATTGTTGCAAGTGCCATCAAAATTTACTTTAAACTTTTGGTTATTCCTATTGTGCTTAAAATTGGATCTAAAGTTTGAATGCTGAATTATATTACTGACATAATGATTTTTATAAGAAATTTGACTTTGAGAGAACAATGCCTAAGAGGCATTCTCTTTTGAGTCAAAAATTTTCATGACAATTTTTTCTTAGATAAGGAGAGAAGACAATGTGTCAAAATCAAGTAGATCATCTTCATTTTGATATTTATAATTTAGAATAGAGATAAAATTTCTAAACTTTTCATGAATGTTAATTTGAATAATAAAGTAAAGAAACTTACCATGAAACAATTGACAATTATATCCATATAATGGAGCTTTAATATCTTAATTTTAGTTAGATAATTAACAACCTTTTCATCAACTTTCATAGGGGTTGTGAACAATTCCATGATTAACTTAATTATTCTAGAGAGGTGGATACCCTCATGCATAGTTTGCAATTGATCTCATGCATCAACTGGAGATTCTATATGTATAATATGCAACAAGAACTCATTTTTGATACTTTGCAATAAGATGGACATAACCTCTTGGGATTTTTGAGAGAAGACACTTAGATTATCACAAGTAGCTTGTCTCCCACTAGGTTTCTTCTCAACACCACTAACTAAATACCATAGATTTATAGCCATAAAGATAACATTAATAATAATTCTCCAGATACTATAGATATGTTCATTTAAAAACTAAGATTTATCTATGGAAAAACTAGAAGAGCTAGTCATTGTTAAAGACTTAGAAAAATTTGAAAAGTTGAGTGTTAGAAAGGTTTTCATAAGTTACAGAGATCCACGGTACAAATATCATGTTGAGTTATGGACCTTAATTTCTTCACATTAGCATGCTTTACTAACTTGCTGGAATACATGGTAATCAGTGTCGGTTGGCTGACCGGTGTCAGTCACTTACCGGTATCGATTAAGGCAAGGAGGAGCCGACATCGGTTAGGGTAACCGGAGTCCGTTGCATGTGCCTGAATGTTTATATTTAACTCACGGGAATTATATCTAATCTTTGTTGTAAAGTTGATCTAATGGTTGTAAACACATAGCTAAGGTGCCCTAAATTTGTATATGTATAAAGGCATGAGAATTAGGGTTAGAAGGTGGTGAATTGCATTGTTGAATGTAAGTTTCCTTGGAGAGTAAGAAAAAGTAGCTGGTGAGGAGAAAGCATTGTACATCTTGTAAGGTGTGGAAGATTATAAATCTTCATTTGTATTTCCTCTGTAAAGCACTGAATAATAAGATTGGTCATTTCTTGGTGGACGTAGCCCACACTGGGTGAACCATGTTATATCTGGTGTTATATTTCTCTTGTTTATTTTGTCTTCTGGTTAAATTTTATGTTTATTGTTGGTATGCTTTAATTGATTATATATTTTACAACACTAGTTTATGGTTTAACCCCAACAACTGATATCAAAGCTTTGTTTGGAGGTTTTGTGTGTTGACATAATTTGCTCTTAGAGGGTTTTTTGATTGAGTGGGAGCACAATAATGACATAAGGTAGTAAATATAGAGTAGAGAAATTTGACGGCCGTAATTATCAATTATGGAAGATGCAGGTGGAGGATTATCTATATCAAAGAGATTTATATTTACCGTTGGTAGAAAAGGAAAGACCTGCAAATATGTTTGGCGAAGAATGGAAAATTCTTGACAGAAAGGCTCTGGGATCTATAAGATTAATCCTAACAACATATGTAGCTTTGAATATAACAGAAGCAACAACCACAGTAGATTTAATGAAAGCTTTAGCAAACTTATATGAAAAGCCAAGTGCATTGAATAAAGTTTATTTGATGAATAAATTATTTAATTCTAAAATGCAAGAAGGTGGATCTGTTTCTAATCATTTGAATGATTTCCATTATATTTTTAATCAATTAAAATCGGTTAATATTTTGTTTGATGATGAAGTGAAATACAAGAAGAACTAGTCATTGTTAAAGAAAACTTAGCAAAATTTGAAAAGTTGAGTGTTAGACGGTTTTTCAGAAGTTACAGAGATCCGCGGTACAAAGATCAGAATAAAATGGATTAATACTCAAACAAAATATCTTGAACTTGATTAAAACACCCAAACAAGGTACTAGACTAAGAAGGAAGGTTGTAAAACACAAAAAATTAGCTGTGGGAGGCCACAATACAATAGAGAAAAAGTTATATAATTTTCAATTTTTGAAGGCTGTGGAACAAAGAAATTATGTTTTACGTATTTTTGAAATCTTAGTGTTCCATAGAACACTTAGGCCGACATCCGTAGAAAAAATAAAGAAGTCTGCAGAGCAAAGGAAGACAAGCCACTGAACAAAGGAATCCATGTGAAAAAGAAAATTCTGCATAGCACAAAAAATTCGGAACACATGGGTCTGCCTAAAAAATAAAATGAAGTTGCGGGACAAGGAAACCACACAAGCAGGTGAAAATTCATGGAACAAGGAAATCCACGAAATAAGGAAATACAAGCCACATAAGACTTAAGGAAATTCGTGCAAGTCAAAAAATCTGTAGAAGACTGTTGATGACTAAAAAGCGTGAAATGTTCAAATAAGTCACACAACGACTATAAAATGGATATTAAAGGTGTGAATCATTTAAATAAGCCACAAAAGATTGGAAAATCTACGAAGGACATCAAAATTTCCGTGAAGGCTTGATAAACTTAGAGGAAGGTCGTGGATGGTGAAAAATGTAGATCTATGCACAAAAATGGTTGTGGAGGCTAGAAACACATGCAAAAGTAAGAGCTACTCCCTAAATTGATTTATCATTTCAGATCATCCAAATTCACATTATTTTGGTGGGAATTAGAGTTTTGAACTTGATAAAATTGAAGCAAGCCACAAAACAGCTAGGGTTTTGCAAATTTGAATAACTTCAAGTTTATTCACACCTGTAAATAAAAAACATCCAAATATATCCTGCACATGCCTTAAACCCAAGATATAATACCATGTTAGGAAATTTAAGGGATGAATAATATTACAAATTATAGATCCATAATATAAATTGTTGAAGATTATAGTTTAGGAAATGCAGTAATTAAAAACATGGATTTAGATGTTTATAATGTAGATTACAAAATGTAAACACCATGAACAAAAAGTAAATGAACACAATGACACAAGATATAAGTGGGAAAACATTGGAAGGTAAAAACCCACTAAAAATCACTTATATTTACTGAGAATAAACTTTCACCCGACATTCCCACTATTTAAACAGATCCACTTGTAATTACACCTTCAGGAAGGAATTAAAAATTGTCTCATATATATATGTTCATGAGTTTTACATTATTGGCATCGTGTATCTATGATCAGCTCGTACATATTTCTCGCATTACATATGTTCATGAGTTTTACATTATTTGCATCATGTATCTATGATCAGCTCGTACATATTTCTCGCATTCCTATATTACACTTGATATATTTCATATTGTAGTCATAATTGATCTCTAATAAGATCACCTTATTTTATATAAGGCGAGTTATCATTTTTGGGTCACTCTTGCATTTTAAAACATTGATGACAATAGTAGTGGATCTGCCATGCTTATATTTTAAATATACGCTATAGACCAAAATCATATAGTCTTTGGCGGGTTTCTTAAATAATCAGTTTCCCGCTTAATATTACAAACCCAACACACACAAATTGACTCCTTTCCTAAGTTTAATTAGGTTTCTTATAATCCTTTAGTGAATATTTTTATTTATTTTATTACTTTCTTATATTTCATAAGATGCCATTTTATATACCATTTTTAGCACATCCCTTGATTTACATATTTTCCTATCTTTTAATTAGATATCCATTTTTTAGCATTTATATTATTTTTTCCTCTTCAATTTTATAAGTCAAATATGTCATCACATTTGTGCAAACATAGGTAAAACATAAATAAATCCACAAACCCATAGGACATATACACATCAAGCCAAAACGTGGTCATATATATCGATATATTAGTTTTCAAAAATTAGGTGCATTATATAATGCAAAATCTCATCTCTTATATACCTCATTTTCCCCTTAGAGGAGGTGTCATGCTCTAAGAAAATGGTGTCTAGCTAGCCACTCAAGAAAAGTGAGCTAAGAATGTTTCCATAGATTAGACACCTAAATCTTCACCCTCTTGTTATCAACCCTAACCTCTAAGCTACTGATAATATCCACTATAGTACAAAAATCAACTAAGGGCCCAACCTTCTTTACAACTAGGGTCAATTGAGTCTGCCCCAACATGAAAAATAGGGTACACATATCTCCTTATTCTCTAGTTGTGAGTGTTGTTGTATGTTTCTCTTTCTCTCAAGCCACCTCTCCGTCCTATTAAAAAATAGCCGCATACTCTTTTATTGAGATTACCACTATATCCAACATCAACGCCATGTCCATCCTTTAGATAAATGGATCCAAAATCTCATGGTGTGATCTTTTTATCCGGTCCTCCATTTTACTGCATGCTCATATGAAAAATATAACACATAAAAAACATTAACACATTATATATCATCTTACTTCCAAGATTATTGTAGACACAAAATCACGCACTTGGGTACATTTATAGGTCCCAAAAACATACTAGCATTTACATGATTCCTAAGCAAGAAAACTAGTAATTGACTATTGTCTTTGGCATATTTTTCGTGTTTCTATTTTTCTATTTGGTCTTACACTCACTATATCTTAGTCAATATTTTACTTACTTATCATTTATGGCTCCAGACACTAGTGTCTAGGCACTCCTATCCCCTCTAGGTGCCCCTGACCCTTATCTATCTTACTCACTTCTTCTGGGTCCCTTTTATCTTTTGGACATCTTTTTCACTTATGGGTTGGCCTTCCAGTTGTCAATTACAAAATTCAAACAAGGGAATCATATAAATACATAGTTATGTTTTCAAAATAAAGGACCAAGCTCTAAGCATTACTACTATCACCTAAGCTTGCATCCAAAAGGCATCTAAATCACTTTAAGGCATCCATTTGGTATTCATTCAAGGGACAATGGATTGAATTTTTTGCATACACTACTTAGGAAAGGGAAATTCATTCTATCCCATCCACACATGTTATGCATTGTTACATCTTAGATCTAGCCCGCTATCAAGTGCAACTTGCACTAGGGCATCCTAGGGCACAATCCTTACACACGCTCACAAGAACTACATGGAGTCTGAGATGTAGTGCAGCGCTTGGTCGTAAGTTCACTCTATCGGGTGACCGTCGGGGTCAGTCTGACTCCCCATATTGCATCTTTCTTTTTTGGATTTGATGTGGTTTTGTGGGTTTTGCAGGTGAACTTCTATTTTGAAAGTTACATGTACCCTATACGATAAAGTAACGACATTCAGACAATCAACATGGACAATTTGTGATACTTGCGCGACACTTTAAAAATCAAGTTATTGCCATTTTTACAGTCACTGGCGCCCAATAGTGCTCTCTAGTGCCTAGGCTCCCCTACCCCAATCCAAGTGCTCATGTCTAACTTGTTTTGTGAGTTCCAAAATTTATCTTGAGCATTGACAACATTATTTAACTCATGTTTAGTAGTTTTCCTGGTTCAAAACAATTCACAATCAAGCACAAATCAACTAAGTTCTCTTTCCTATATCTCTTGCTTAAGGTTTTCCCTTTGTATGCTTTATTAATTGTGTCATATTATATTTAGCATATGTATATCATAGTTTACATTCAGTTACTTTACAATTAGGGTTTAATAAATTCTATTTTTGTTAAATCATTTGGTGAACCCCACTCGTGATCGGTCTTTCGGATCCTTATTTTACACATTTCTTTTTCTTCATGGCTCCTAAGGTTTCTCAAGTCTCCTTGCATCAATTGCTTCAAATGCACCCACCTTGCAAAGATGTTCTCCAAAAAACCCTAGACATTATGTATCTCCCTAGTGATATGCCACCTTCACAAGTAAGTGCCATCTTTGATCGTCTTTCTGATGACTCTATTAGTCCTAATGTCAATCAATCCATTTGAAATTCAATTCAAGCTTTACATTCTTTATTTCAAGATAAAATTCAGGCTATGGAATCCATGATCACATCTCTCACAACTGAAATCCAACATCTTAAGGCTACTTCTCAATCCAATGCTAGTTCTTCTTCTACATTTCATCCTACTTCTATGACTTCTATATGTGTTCATATAAGTGAACCCCAAGTCTTACCACTATCAGAACCTCTCAATATTGATCTCAATGCTAAGAAACATGACATTATTCTTGAGCTCCTTCATTATCAATTAATCAATTTTCTAACTATTCACTACTATCCTCCTGATCAACTTGCTAAATATCAAGGTATCCCATTTTGTAATTATCATTGAATCAATGGACATCATGAAAATGAGTGTTATGCTTTGCGATGATGAATAAAGCACCTTTAGCATCAGGGTTTTATCTCATTTGTTGCACAACATTTTGTTACATGCCCATCTCCAAATGTTACACCCAAATGGGCTCCCAAATCTGATCCTTCTATGACTAATGAGCATCATGCCATCACTTCTAATGTTCCTTCTTCAATCAGTCAAGCGCCTATACAACGCATTCCAACTAAGCAATCTACCTCTCAAGGTCAGTCCTCCATCACCTCCTCCTCATCTAAGTCATCTACAACATTACCAAGCCAACTAAGCAACCACCTCTCAAAATCAGTCCATCCTCTTCTCCTCTCAAGTCTTCTACAACGCTATCAATCCCAAATAAGCCACCACCATTCAAGGTCCCTCTCCACCCTCCACTTCAGCAACCAATCACTTTTTTCAAACAAGTTAATCCTTACAATGATGATTGGGACACATTTCAAACTCTACCACCTTGGCAAGATCTCTTTAGCATCATCGACTAAATCTACACCTCTCACACACTTGGGGGGCATCACACTTACTCCCCCTCCTAGTATCATTAATTATTTATCATTTCTACTATTACATTATGTGCTTCATACTTCATATTTCCAAGCATTCTTACACAACTTGATACATACCTTGTATCGTCATTACCATATGATGAACTCTAGTTCCACGGTTAATACTTGACTGTTGAGGGTCTAAATTTGAAATGAAATGAACCTCACCACATTCACTTTTCACGCTTTATGCTTCATGATCTATCTTTCTAGCACACATTTTCAAACCATTTCCCGATGATGCACTCTTGTTCTATGGTTCATTCTTGATTATTTAGGGGTCTTTTATAAATGAACCTCATCTCATACACATCTGTTGGGGGCACACTGCTCCTATCACATTCACACATTGCATACCATTCCATCCCACTCCTACATTGCATTTGCATATCTTGGATTCATTTACTTTTGCTAGCTTATTCTACTTATATGTTGCACTTTTCTTACTATGTTAGTCAGATACTTTGTATGTCATTATCTTTATCATATACACATGCATGTTCACTTGGTCTCTAGTTGTGAATGCAAATCTTATAGGTTCTTACATGTTGCAATGATGTTTGGCACTATATCTTTTACCAGTCCCACCGAGGCTCCTGGGGGCATCTACATTTACTACTCTCACACATTCCATGTGTTATTGTTTCATCATTTACTACTACTATTTACTAGCACACTACTTTTCATTGATACATACATGCTTTGACATAATTTTTATCCTTCTAACATGCTAATAGGTGTTTTATGTGTAGCATTTGCTTTACAGGACTATATGTCACCAAGGTTATCTGATACACTTTGCTTGACATTGTTTTCTATTGTATGCTATTGTTTGTGGGCTATGCCCTTTGTCTTGTATGATCACTATTGTATGCTTTTGGCCGCTTCAACCCTAATTTTCTTGTGACATTATGAGTGATGTCCCATGTATGAAACTCACTTTTCGTCGTCTACTTTGTTTTCACACTTGATTGTTACATTGTCTTCTACTTGCATACTAGCTTTGTCTATACTAACACATATTACTAGCCTTCTTATTTACATGTGCTTTGGTTTCTACCATGCACACCCTCTCCCCCTATAGGGATCCATTTCAGCACAACATTAGGTCCTCTCTTTTAGACCACACACTCCTACAATCATCGTATGCACACCAAACAAGGGGGGCATACATTGGGTGAAAAATCACCCCATATAGTAGTTTAGAGCTACAGTTTAGATATGTACAGTACATAAATCAACACATGATATTGTTACATAAATGGTCCAGAATTAGACTTGGGTCAAAATAACAGCACAGAAACCAACACCCAACATCATACAAAAATTCTTAGGCGCCCGTGTCCTCCCTTGGGTGCCTATGTCCTGGGGGCACACACAATCAGTTTATCAGATCAACATAGTCTACAAGAAGTCTTCAGAGCAATCTTATAGTTACAGTGCATAGCAATCCTCTAGCAACAACATGCATTCTATAGTCTCCTACAATCAATTTAATTGCTGGAACAGTATGGAACTAATTCAGAACAATCTAGACAACATGAATAAAATAGGGACATACCATCTGCAGTAGTGCACATTGGGCAGAGTCATGGAAGGATAATAACAATATACCTCTCTCCCTAACACTTGCTCATTGGCATGAGATCACCCAAAAAATCGCTCTTGGTGTGAGGTCACCCAAAAAAATCACTTTCTGTGAGATCGCCCAAAAAAAATCTCTCTTCACATTTCAGGACATTTTCTATCCTTTCCACTTTTCATAAAACGTTTACACACTTTTTTTTACATACTGTTATAGAATTTTCATAATACACTACTTTGAATACTCTTTTCACTCTTCTTTTACAAGTTCATCCTTAATATGCAACAAGAAGTAACCCCAGATTAGAAAATACAAGCACAACAACAGGTACAAATCAGCACATACGCTTTAACCCTAGGATTATTTTGCTTTCCTAATCTCCACGCTTCATTTTGTAATCACTTCAAGCTTCATTTATCTCTTTGGCACACTGTCACCATCACACTCTACAGGAAAAAAAGGTACACACCTTATAACTAATTTATGTTATCTATTATTCACTCAACAAATAAATCAAGGGAAAATGTAGACACAAAATCACGAACTTGGGTACATTTCTAGGTCCTAAAAGCATACTAGCGTTTACATGATTTGTGAGAAAGAAAAATAATAATTGACATGATATCTTTGGCCTCTTTTCTATGTTTTTGGTTTTCTATTTGGTCTTACACTCCCTAAAGCCCAGTCGGTATTTTACTTACTTATCTTTTATGGCTCCAGACACCAGCGCCTAGCTCGGAACACCCAGACGCTCCTGTCCCCTCTGGGCACCCTTGACCGTTTTCGATCTTACTTGCTTCTTTTGGGTCTCTTTTATCTTTTGGGCATCTTTTTCACTTATGGTTTAGCTTTCCAATTGTCAATTACGAAATTTGAACAAGGGAATCATATAAATACATAGTTATGTTTTCAAAATAAAGGACCAAGCTCTAAGCATTACTACTATCACCTAATCTTGCATCCAAAAGGCACCTAAAGCACTTCAAGGCATCCATTTGACATTCATTCAAGGGACAAGGGACTGCATTTTATGCATACACTACATAGGAATGGGAAGTTCATTCTATTCCATCCACACATGCTATACATTGTTACATTCTAGATATATCCCTCTATCAAGTGCAACTTGCACTAGGACATCATAGGGAAAAATCCTTACACACACTCAAAAAAACTATATGGATTCTGAGATGTAGTGCAACATTCGGTCATAATTTCACTTTGTTGGTTGACTTTCGGGGTTAGTTTGACTCCCCATATTATATCCTTCTTTTTTGGATTTGATGTTGTTTTGTGGATTTTGTAAGTGAACTTCTATTTTCCAGGTTACATGTACCCTTTGTGATCAAGTAGCGACATTAAAAGCAATCAACATGGACTATTTGCGACACTTCTGTGACACTATAAAAATAAGGGTCTGGCCATTTTTCACAATCACGAGTGCCCAGTAGCGGTCTCTGGTGCCCAGGAACCCCTGCCTCAGTCCAGATGCCCATGTCTAGCTTGTTTCATGAGTTACAGAATTTATCCCGAGCATTGACAACATTGTTCACCTCTTGTTCAACAATTTTCCTAGTTCAGAACAATTCAAGATCAAGAAAAAATCAGCTAAGTTCTCTTTCCTATATATCTTGTTGAGGGTTTTCACTTTATATGCTTTATTGTTTGCTTTATATTATATTTAGTAGTTGTTTATCATAGTTTACATTTAGTCACTTTGCAATTAAGGTTTAATAAATTCTATTTTGTGTAATCACTTATATCTCTACTTTATGAGAGGAAACAACCACAATAAAAACACATTCCTTGTTAACGGGGTCAATCCTCCACAACCACCCCATCATCCCACCAACCTAACACGACATGATCATTATCAACTTATGGAATCAATTCCCACTAATTATTATAATATCTCTTAATATAACAACATAATAGGTGCACGTCTCCATGTTTGGGATGCTCTCATTGGATCCTTGACGAGAATAATGTTAAGCTCTAAATCTTGAGGATAAAAGTAGCCACTTCTAGGTCACCTCAATCTCCACTCCCAGTCCCAACCACAAGGCCATTGTACCTCCTCTTCCTGACCTGAGTAATCCCTCTTAGGGATACTCCTCACCTCAATAATTTGTACATATGCTACAAGTTTATCTTCTCTCTCATATTATAATCTCCTCAAGGTTTTACTATGTTGGCATGGCCTCAATGACATGACAATAGCCTTTCATCCCTCACTTTCTCGACTTCATGGTTCCCTAGCATGTTGCTCCAGATATGGTAGGACTAGCAATGGTATAATAAGTTGTGGCCTCCCACACTACCTTCACACTTTTTCCATAGGATGTGTCTCTTTCCACCAGTGATGGTGACATATAATCTTTACTATATCATGTGCTTCATGCATTATGGATTGTGGGGGCCATCTATCAACTGTCCTCACATATAGGTTCCATACCACCTGATCTCAGCACACTATGTGTATGGATAAACACCCAAATCTAGCTCTCAATGTCTCTCCTCTCTTCCACAACAACATCCTCAAGGAAGTGATTTTTATCTATAGTGGTTTCCTACTAGGAAAATGCACATAAATCCATGTTGGAAATTGAATATTGGGACCAATCACCCATTGTTATCTCACTCGCAATATGTAAAAATCATGGACCAATTGTATCTAAATGGTTTCCCCCCAACTAAACTGAACACCTTCTCTAAAGCCTTCCTGCAAGCTTCTAAGGTAAAAAGTGACATTCCATCCAATTTGTGACACAAAATTGATGTCACAATAATCCTAATACTAATGTTTCAAATATCCAGAATTCCTGAAGCATAAACAACATTGAGATGGATAATAAGTGACTATACACATCCCATTTTTCATGGTGCCAAAGCAAAAAACCCAATGATGATGACGAGGATCTCCAAAAAACATGATGAGATGTTTCAAATGCTCAAGACCACTTCTTAGCTTCCTTCCGACCCTTCAGACCCATTTGCACCTCTTTTTTGGCCCCTTTAGACCCCCCTGAAGCTTTATTTCCTTTTTACCTCCTCCTATTTTCACCTTTGGCTCACCTAGGATGGTACCGTTGCGGTGTTTCCATAACCGATGTCGCAGTTTCATTCCCACCATGGAAGTTCTGCAACAACATAAACACTTTTGTCCCTCGCCATGGTAGTTCTATAATTATTACGAAGGTTATGTCACATCAACCAGTTGTAGCATTTCCCACTGTAGTGGTTCCATAACCACTGTTTGTAGGAACTAGTGGTTCTATCACCTTAGCAACATCAATTCAGGTCACACTTGTCATGCATGATTTTTTATCCTTTTTAATCCCAAATATGTTTTTCACCTTGTTTTTTATGCCCAGTTCATTACTATTCCCCTAACACTTGATTTCACTCTTAATTAATTCAATGTAAGCCTTAAATTTGACTTTTGATCTCTAGTTAGGATTGAGATCACTTAGAGGCTTTCTATTAAGAAAATTTAAGTGCTCATTTTTGCTCCCCCATAATTTTGAAGCTTTTTAAAAAAAATACTTGTTGCTATACTATTTTTGATCTAAAGAAATAAACCAAGCCCAAATGAGACTGCTTCTATGTATCAAGCACTCCAAGGATTGTGTATTACTATTGCTACCAAAAAAAGAACACAAGGAATTCTATGCCAAGCCTTCTTCTCCTTCTTGAACGAGCCATAGATCAGTTATTTGTTCCTCTTACAAAGTGCATAAAGCCTCTTTTTCTCCCTGGCTAAAAACATCGACTACAAAACTGATCTTAATGAGCTCAAATGGAGTAGTTTGTTGAGTGTATAAGCACACAAAATTCAATATCAACTACATTATGATTACAGAAAGAGGTTAGATCTAAATCAAGTTTTATTATTTGCATCATTAGCTTGGATTTAATTTTATCTTTAATATTAATTTGAAAACCATGAAAAAGGTGATAGAAATGTTAAATTGGATCTATTTTAATTAAATTCATGCATTACATGTTGAATGTTGAAATTTTAAACTTTTGTGCTCTAGGATTCTCCCATCTTTGGGATTAGACCCTATATTTTAAAATAGGTTTATAATCCTTTGCTAGTTTAATATATAATAGTTTAAATCTAGAGATTGCATCTAGAAAATTAAAAAACAAAAACAAAAACATAGTTTTATTTTTTAGATTCACATTTAAATTCATTAGTATATTAAATCAAATTTAGTTTAAGGATAGATCAAGCATAGTTTAGATAGTAGATCTTAATTCACACAACCTTTATTTTCAAATCAACATTTAGTTTAGCAAATTGTATCCAAATAATGTAAAGGCTCCAAATCTAAGAACAATGGATGTCTACAGATAACTATCATTATCATTTCTTTTTCTTGTAACACGTTTTAACTTAGTGAAACCATTCTCGCTTACTATTGTAGATTCATTTATTTTTGCATATTCATTTTATTTCAAAGTTCAGAAAACTACTAAAAACATTGTTGTTTGCATTCCCATCAATTTAAATGGTAAAAGAAGAGAACTAGTTGTTAAAATTCCCTTATATTACATCTAAAATTTAGAATTAGAAAGTTCCATTTCCAATAGGCACTTGAATTAATTGCATTGTATTTAATTATGTTTCAAACAACTCACACAATAACCAAACAAACAAATGCAAAAAATAGTCCAAAAATTGAGTTAAACACACAATAGAACATAGTTTATAGACCCAAACAAGCCTTCAAAGAATCCATAAACAACCTTACAACAACCATAATGCATATTCATACTATTCTAGGAGTAAGATGATAATAAAACAAGAAAAATACACTTGTTGATCTATACGACAACACACAACATTATTAAACAAATATTAACACGAGACATCCTTAAGGCTCCAAATCTAGTCCAGAATCATCTTAAGACAACCTTCATCACAAGCTCTCTTCGTGATTTTCTCCATATCATAGCAAGGACCACACATTGATCATTTCCCTCATACCATGGATGACTCTGGATAGCCATATATTCTAAAAAATAGTCAATAATTTTCCTCGCATTCCCACTCCACTCAAACAATGAAATATCTAGGATGTCATCTTGTCTGAACTCAAACAAGAGGTATTTCACTTCTCATCATCCCCCACACACATGATTCCACAACTAGTTCTTCTTGACGATGAATCCCCAGAATAAAAATACATATGCCACCTCATCAAACAACTACTCCCATTGGGGATTTGAGTTTCTTAGCATGTCTAGCATATTCCATCATACTCTCCATATGACATTGCGAGAACAGGGCCTATCCTCTTCAAATAACTACTTTACCCTAGTAACATAGCCAAATATTCACCCATTCACCAACCAAGACATAGATCTAGGGCTCTACATCAGTATCATCATTGACTATACCATCCACCATGATCAATTCCGTAGGATTTTTGTTACCCTCGACGAGAAGGTCTTTCTCTCTCAAGAACATAAGTAGATGAATCTTTTTAGACTTGTTTGCGTCTCTATACCCTGATTTACGCCATCCAGATATTATTTTTAGCCATCGTACAATACCATCCCATCATTTTCTATATTGACTACCTTGTCCTGGACTGACAAGGAGTTGAGTGGACATGAAATGCCCCTATAATTTTTGTCATGTACAAATCTGGTGAGCATGATGTGAAAAGACTATTTTTTTCTTGTTTCCATATAGTTTGTTTCTATCATCTCACCTTCTCCCTTTCCCATTATTTTATAGGTGTTTATAGACCCCCCAAATATGTCAGGTCAGGAATTTGATAGGCCTATCTTAGGCCTCAAGGATTACTATGCTTACATGAATGCTCAAAAATCACCTTCTTTGTCTAGTTAAGCTGGTAACTATTTACATAGATCATCACTACCACATCTCTCCTAAAATGATAATTTTCTCTTCTAACATAAGGATTGAAGAGATCAATCAACCATCGACCTATCAAGGTTCTTCCATGGAACCCTCCAACTCTAACAACATGGGATTTTATTGGGGAAGGAGGGATTTATCTGTGAGTTTTGACTATGACATAAATTAACATGCAATCTTATTTCATGTCATCTTACTTATGAACTGATGATGAATTCTTAGCATGGTTTGACCAAAGTACCAACTCAAATCAAAGCCATAGACGAGTCATTAGATAGGTTACAAGCATACACCACTACCCTCTTACAAAATAACGTTACTTCTACCACACCAAGACCTAGAAGTAAATCTTAAAACGGAGAGATAATAACATAAAAATTTATTACATGACACTGATCCTTTCCCTCCATACCAAATGCAAAGTCTAGTCTTCAAAAAGATCAACATGGCCCATTAGGAAACCTCATTTCTACCCTAGTGAGATGAATTCGAGAACTAGAAAATTTATTACCTTCTAGAAGCACCAAAAAACGGCCCAGGATATAATACAAATCCTACAAAAATAAGGTCATGTCCAACTGATGAAAAAATGCTTGCAAAAAACCCCTCTCGCCAACTCCACGAAGTAACCAAATTTGGGACACCTCCTTACAGGTGTTGGCACACTAGGTATGAGTGGACCTTCGTCACACACTTTTCAAATATACACATAGGATAATAACAACACTTCATACTCTATGTTGTTGAACGTAGTGAACCACACATATCCCTACAATCAATCTACATTCATGTCATAGGCCTACACTTAACCACAACTGTATATTCAACAATCACATGTCTATGCTTAGCCCCTACAAATTTTTCCTCATCCATTACAAACCTTTCCCCAACTCACTCAACAATTTTCTGGCCCCTCTCCCATGGGTCCCACACCACTTTACATGCACTTGTACTCCAAATCAACCCATCCTAATAACTTATTCCCTACTTTTCACATGTCAAATTCCCCTACCTACACTTTTGTTCTAAATCTCCTTTTTACTGGTAATTTCTAGGTCTTACAACTAACTATAGACACAACGAGCATTCCTAGTACTGGTTTTGGTGCATTGGGAACCTATGCAAAATATATAAAATAAATTCTCAATTGTAACATTCGTATATCCTCACCCTCTTCTCAAGCTACCAAAATATAAGGGTGAGGGATACCATAACGCCCACATAAAGGCATACGCTAGTGCAATTCATGAATTTCTCCCATGGGACAGATTTGTCACAAAAATATTCCCCAAGATCCTTGAAGGCATAGGAATCGATTGGTATTACTGCAAGGATCCATACACTCATTCAGGTAAATCATAACTAAATTCGTCAAGGATTCCAATATGAGCAATCTCGTAAAGACTAACATTAGGGATTTTCTCCATATTAAACTAGAGCCCAACAAACTCTTCGCACATTTCATTGTGAGATGGCAGAAAATACATTATTCCTCTTCTAACACCCCAAACATGGATCAAAGGAAGCTATGTGATATTTTACTTTACACCATTAAAAGGCAAATTAGGGAAAATGTGTAAAAGATATCATACAAGTCTCACAAAGAATCTTTAAAGAACACATTAAGAATTAACCATGAAGCAATAAATAGTGGCCGCATGGTCTATGGTCTAAATGAAAGACTTTTGTCCCTAATTATAACTCAAGAGGATACCAAAACAATAACATAAATAATACACAAGCCTCCCAAAATGCCTAGGGTCTGAAAGTTCTCAACCTTAACCATAAAAACCACTACAGATGGTGTTACAAAACCAAAAAAATTACAAACTCCCTAATAATACGATCAACCATAGCCCAACAACTAACAATAATAAAAATCAAAATGGAAACATCCTCACCAATAATAATCAACCTACCATGAATGTGGTCAAATTTAATTGAGGCTCTAAATACCAATATGAATTATAACCCAAATCAAAACTAAACCACCAATTTAGAACAGTGAACTGAAAGGTTTAATATCAAAACAATTTTGGTCCCAATCATGGCTATCCTAATAACTTTGACAACTTCCAAAAATTCGTAGACCAACAAAACTATTGGCCCTAAAACTATAAACTTGAATTATTTTGTCTTCTCCATAGGATTGGAGATCACAATACCACCACTTGTAGGGAATATAATAAGCGTATCCAACACCTCCTTGAAAACCAAAGACAAGCCTTTAACGAAAAATTTATAGGGGAAACAAACCTTAATAATCAGCCGATGGCTCATTTAGGTCTTGTTGCACTTCTAGAATGCCCACTTTGGAATTTATCAAAATCCTTTCCCAAAACATAAGTAGAATTCCCTTCCTGAATAACATACAATTAAATAATGTGTAACAACAAAGGCACCCACCTTCACCACCAAAACAATAAAAAGTAATAACCTCAGTTGAAAACCATGATGTCGAGGCCTCAACTTCCAACATGGTTAATCCTAATGTAGCTTGTATTTGGGGACACCAAGACAACCACGCGTGATTGATGTTGTTGAATTACAAACTGACGAAGAAGCCAATTTAATTATCAGAACAAAATAATGTCAAGATCCAAATTCCTCTCTATAGGCCCCTTCTGATGTGTAAAACAACATAATCCCCAAACAACTACAAATTTTTGACATTTTCATTGATATCGCTAAGTTATTGTGCCACATTTCATCTCTAAACCTTTTGAAGAATTCTCCATCCCATCAACTTACAATTTTAGACAACATGGGACTTGTAAACTTAACCATATTGACATGGATATGTTTCCTTTGGGTGTCACGATGAGAGATGCAAGGCACTTCTTTGATTTGATCCAATTACTAATGGACATGGAAATCGTTAGAAGAGGAGACTATACTCTCCATTTACAAATTTGGATATATGACAACTTGGTAAAATGAGCTATGATGGATCATGGGGCGGTTGTTAACATTGTCCATTTTTCCTTTTAGCAGAATATTGGGTATGGTGAGACTAATTTATCATCAACTTGAAACACTCTTCATGGGTATGATAATCTTAGAGATGCATCAATCAACACCACCATTCTCCCAATAACTCTTGGCCCAAAAACAATCCTTAATGAATTTTTATGTCACAACCCAAGAAACCAGCTATAAAATGATCATAACATGACCATGGATATATCAAATGAAGGTTATTCCTTCAAAGCTCTTTCAATAAATCCACTTTCTACATCTAGGAAAGGTTTTCTTCATCAAAGGATACTCAAACCAATTTGATATAGTCCAAGTCAAACTAAGAGATTGTCAGGCACCCACGGTCATCACGATTTACCTGCTAGTGACTTACAAAAATCCATGCCCTTAGACAAGGGTTAAAACCATATTACAAAGATTGATGTTGAACCTAAACCCGATCTCTTGACTCTCATCCCTCCTCCTTGTAAGAAAAATACAAAATAAGGTCTCAAAATAGGAAAATAAATATCTCTATCAATTGATAGTCCTAAGTAGTAAATTGAGACCATGTCCTTGAAGACCACCACGTAAATTATTAACATCTTAGAAAAATATTCACCTAGTGTACTTTTGTTTGACCCAAAAGGGCCCTCCATGTACGATTTTCACTTTCTTGAGAGGAAAAAAGACCAATCTTATTTGGCCATGGTAGCATATGTGAATATGGTCGCAATTAGCGATAGTTAAGTCCCTCCATTCATTTTATCTTATGATCCTCTCCTTGAGACCAATTTATGGACAAAGTACTATGATGTATACAAATGTTCTGCAGGAGTAGGGGTAGGTATCATCTTGATTTCTCCTAGGAGAAGGATTTTTCCTTTTGGTTTTCTTTTAGACTTCAAATGCACTGATAACATGGTTGAGTACGAAGCCTTGTTAACTGGCCTTCTCTTAACTCACAGACTTGATATTCAAAGACTTCATGTCATTGGAAATTCACAACCAATTACCAACCAGGTAGTAGAATTCTATTAGACAAAGGTCAAACACTTGCAGCTATATAAGAACTTTGCTCAAAGGTTGGTTCAAGACTTCAATTTATATTTATTAAATCCATCCCCACAAGTAAAAACCAATTGTTCGATGTCATTTCTACTAATTTAGCACGGTATTTTCCTTTTTATGAGCTTCTTGAAGCTGATTTTGTTATCTTGTTGAGTGGCGTTTATCTCATCAAGAAAGGATCTCCACTCAAGGAAAGTGTTGTCGAGATAGACAACCTCGGGTTGTTAAATATTGACATAGCAAAGAACGATGAAGCTATTCTATAATATCTACATGCTTACAAACACCTTCCTCCCTCACATAATAAGAAAGGTTTTTTTAGGACTCTACACCCTTCATTCCCTTTAGGAAGCAAATACTACGATTTATATTGTAAGATCAAAGACTATGATTCAACCACTGAAGATCTTGATTTTTGAAACTGAAAAGGAATATTTGGATCTCCCTTCGATGCCAACCGATTTTGAGGAAGGTAACACTTCTCTCATTAAAGACACCATCGAAATAAAATAAGAACAGAGGGAGAACCAAGGATTATAAACCTTGGGTCTTCATTCTTGCCAAAATAAGTCGAATACCATAAGGATTTTCTCACCGAATTATCCAAGGTTTTCACTTTCTCCTACTTTGACATGACTGATATCCATACAATTTTTTTTGTACATAACCTAGATATGAAACTTGATGCCAATCCAGTCAAAAGCAAAGCTACGACCAGTGAAACCCAAGATAACACTAATGGTGAAAGAGGAGGTTATCGAACTCCTTAAAGTTGGTTTTGTTAGACCATTACATTATATGAATTGGTTATTCTATATTGTGCTAGTGTTGAAAAAGAATGACAAGATTCAATTTTGCATTGACTTCTGCGATATTAACAATGTGTGTTCTAAATATGATTTTCCATTGCCCTCTATTGATGCATTTTTTGATGAAATGGTTGAATATGAGCTCCTCTTATTCATGGACAAGTTCTCTAGCTATAATTAGATACACATTTAATAAGAAGATCAGAATAAAACTTCATTCTCCACCCCTTGGGGAATGTTTTCTTGCACTGTCATGTGTTTTGGCCTCATGAACATAGGGGAAACCTACCAACAAGAAATGACCTATATATTTCATGAATTAATTCACAATATTTTTGATTCTTCATTTATGACCTTCTAGCTAAAGCTAGAAAGAGAGAAGACTGTGTAAGGGTTTCGAGAATCATTCTCATGTGGCTAATTGAATATGGTGTTACCTTGAATCCTGAAAAGTGTGTGTTTGAAGTGACTAGTGGAAATCTCATGGGATACATCATATCTCAATAGAGCATCGATGTTGATCCTAAAAAAATCCATTGTATCCTAGAGATGGTCTCGCCAACCACTAAGTCAAGGATCCAATCATTCCTTGGGAAATAAGGGGACATGTGGATATTCATTCTAGACCTCAACTACGTGGTTATCTCAATCAACATGTCAAAGAAAGAGAATGCCATTAAATGGAACCAAGAATGTGTAAACACAAAATCACACACTTGGGTACATTTCTAGGTCCTAAAAGCATACTAGCATTTACATGATTCCTAAGCAAGAAATCTAGTAATTGACAGTCTATCTTTGGCATATTTTCTATGTCTTTTATGTTATCTCTTTGGTCTTACACACCATATATCCGAATCAAAACTTTACTTGTTTATCTTTTGTGACTTTAGACACCAATGCCCAGCCAGGAAAACAGTCAGCCCTAGGTACCCCCATGTCCCCTTTGGGTGCCCTTGACCCTCTTTCCACCTTACTCACTTCTTTTTAAGCCTCTTTTATCTTTTGGGCAGTCATATTTTCACTTATTGGTTCGGCCTTCCAGTTGTCAATTACAAAATTAAAAAAAGGGAACCATATAAATACATAGTTATGTGATCAAAATGAAGGGACCAATAGCATTAAGCATTACTTAATATCACCTAAGCTTGCATCTAAAAGGAACATAAAGCACTTCAAAGCATTCATTTGGAATCCATTCAAGGGATAAGGGACTGTATTTTTTGCATATGTTGTGCATATGAAGGGGAAGTTCATTCTATTCCATAAACACATTTACATCTTTTATAAAATCTATCCCGCTATCTAGTGCATCTTGCACAAGGGCATCCTAGGGAAAAATTTTTACACACACTCACAAGAACTACATGGAGTCTAAGATGCAATACAACACTCGGTCATAAGTTCACTCTGTCAGGTGACCATCGAGTGTCAGTCTGACTCCCCACATTGCATCTTTCTTTTTTGGATTTGATGTGGTTTTATGGGTTTTCGCAAGTGAACATATATTTTATCAGGTGACAAGGAATATTCAGCGATCAAAGTGCGACATATAGGCGACCAATAATAAATATCAACAAAAATCATGCGACACAGTAAAAATCAAGTTCTAAGAATTTTCACAGTCACGGGTGCACCCAATAGAGGTATCTAACACCCAGGTATTGTCCTCGCCCCAATCTAGGCACGCCTTATTTTTTCCTTATCCATGAGCTCCAAAATTTACATAGGCTTGTTACGACATAGTTCACTTAATGTTTAGTAGTTTTCCTAGTTTGCATCAGTCTCGGATCAAGTGCAAATCAAATAAGTCCTTCTCTCCCTCTCTTGTCCTTAGGGTTTCATATTTACTTGCTTATTGCTTGTGTCACATTGTACTTAGCATATGTATATCATAATTTACATTCAGTTACTCTACAATTAGGGTTTAGCATAAATTCTATTTTTGTTAAATCATTTGGTGAACCCATCATTTGAACCCTTCCTTCTTATGTCAATCACCCGTAGTGGTCGATTTGGATCTTTTGAGCATATTGAGCTTCCTCTATCTTCCCGTAGGTTTTCTAAATCAATGGCTGAATCCGATAACCCTTTTACCAACTCACAGAATGTTCCTCTTGAAAAAATTGAAACATTTTGATAGTGAAAAATCATATGATGAGGACACCAACGTTGATCAAGAACAATTAGCCAAACTTATTAATTTTTTTCAAGCTTAGCTTGATAATCCTACGCATCTTCTGCATATTCTCCATGTTTTTCTCGCTGATAAAATCTCTCAAGAGGTTGCTTCTACACCTCTTGTAGGTTCTTCCTTCGCTTCCATGGCCTCCATTCAACCCCTACACATTCCTACTTCGATTGTTACTACTACCACTCCACTCATTCAACCTAATACTTCTAATGCAAAACTTGGATCTTCTTCAAACACTCCTAACTTAGCTTCTTTATATCAAGATCTGCAAACTCAAATTCGTCAGCTTCAAATAGCCACTTCTTGTGCATATCCATCTCTTGGCATGCTCCTCTTTGTTACTTCACACTCCTTTTGCACCCACCATTTCCACTTATGCACTTCCTCCAGATTTCATCACCCCTAAGTTGCCCACCTTCAATGGCTATGGTGACCCTCAAGAGAATCTTAGATATTTTCATGTAGCATGTTTTGATTATACGTGGATGATCATGCTTTTCTAGCTAAGTATATTTCCAAGAAGTCTTCTACGATTACACCATGTGTTAGTTTTACAATCTACATGTTCACTTGGTAACATCATTTACACATTTATCCAATGCTTTTCTTGCACATTTTTCAATCAATATTGGTTCTAAATTATCCTATGCTAAACTTGCAAAAATCAAAAAAGGATCTAATGAGCATCTAGTTGACTATGTATTACGCTATAAGAACAATCTAGCTAAGATGACCAATGTTCTCGTTGATTCTAAATTGCAAGATCTTTTTGTCCAAAGTCTCTTATCTCCATTTCAAGAGAGTGTTATCTTTGAAACCTCTCCCTCATTTGATCAACTATGACATACACTTAAGTTACGTGAAAGCAAACTCTTATCTATGGGCAAGCTAAAATATCATGATCATCCTTCATCTTCATCTTCTAATCGGTTTCAAGGACAATTTTCTTTCAAGCCATCTATTAAACCCAATGAAACTAAAGTTACTGTTAACATTGTCTCTACTCCTGAAAAGATTCAATGACAACCTCTAAAGTGTAAATTTACAAAATTTCCTTATATTCCTCATTTTTTATTGCCACAACTTATTGAAAACAATCTTATTACGCTTCCATCACCGCTCAATCTTGATCCATCTTACTGTTATGGCCGTAATTATGACGAAAATGCTAAATGTGACTAGCATCAATGTGTTGGGCATTCAACTGATCGTTGTTCCAAACTTAAGCATTTGATTCAATATCTTATTGACAAGAATGCAATCGAGCTCCATGAGCCTTCGACATCTAAGTCAGTCAATAACAATAAAAAGCTAAAAATATTTAAAGACCCATTGCCCAAGCATGATAAGCAAACTATTGATTCTTCTTCTTCTAATCATACATATCGTGTTGTGCCTCCTTCATCAGGGCCTCTTGATTTTCTAGTTACTAATGTTGATGCATCTTCACCACTCATTACATTCTTTGATCATGATTATCATGCTACATTTTCTTTTGATTCACTACAGATCAATGCTTCTATCAAACCTCATACTGTCAATAACACGATGATCAATCCATCAACTCCTATTGGTGTGTGCTCTATTGTACTCCTCGTCACTATCAAATATCCACTCTCTAATATTTCATATCCTATTCCCAAAATTTATGGCTACATGTGGCTTCTAGTTACAGTTGGTTTGATCACCATCATTGTACCATTTGTTGTGCACCTTCAATCGAAGGTTGTGACACCCTCTTAGGTATTCCTTGGCTCCGCGCCACTCAAGTTATCCTTTCCATGAATCTATTGTGTTTGAAATTCATCTAAAATAAGCAAGTTATCACTCTCAAAGGTGTTCCACCATGCACACCTTTGCCTCAACCTTCTCTTGAGGATGTCCTTCCACTAGTTGCAGCATCTAGGAACCCTGAGCTTGTCAAATCTAAGGCACATTCCGAACCTAGCTCTCCTATTCACACACAACCTACTTCTCGACCATGTCGTCCTCATCAGTCCACTAGTCCATCTCATCAACCTAAGTCCCCTACTCATGTTGCTCCTTCACATAGGTGCTAATCACCTCCTAGGTCTACTTCACATAGGTGCTAATCACCTCCTAGGTCTACTTCACATAGGTGCTAATCACCTCCCAGGTCTACTTCACATAGGTGCTCATCACCTCTTCGGTATCCTTTAAATAGGTGTTCACCACCTTGGCTTCTGTCACTTGCGCATCGTCATTCTCATACACCACCGATATTAGAGCATTTTCACATGCCTTCTCTCCTCAGACAGCGGGTGGAGGACCCCTGACCTTCACTTTCATCGGATAGCTTACTCATTGTCATACACTTGGAGGCATCACGCTTACCTTCCCACTCTCCTAGCATCATCAGATGTATATCATTTCTACTATTATGCTTTGTGCTTCATACTTTTTATTTCTAAGCAATCTTACATGACTTAATACACATATCGTATCGTCACTACCCTATGACATATTCTAGTTCCATGGTTCATACTCAACTACTGAAGGTCTAAATATGAAATGAACCTCACCTCATTCACACTTCACGTTATGTGCTTCTTGATACATCTTTCTAGAATCTCTTTTTCAAACCATTTCCCTATGACGCACTCTAGTTCCACAGTTCATACTTGACTACTGAGGGTCTAAATCTGAAATGAACCTCACCATATTCTCCTATCATGCTTTATGCTTAATGATATATCTTTCTAATGCACACACTTTCAAACCATTTTCTGATGACACACTCTTGTTCTACGGTTCATTATTGACTGTTGAGGGGTATTTTATAAATGAACCTCATCTCATACATACACATCATTGGGGGGCACCCTACTCCTATCACATTCACATTGTACATACCATCACCATCGCACTCATACATTTTAATATCTCGGTTGCATCTTACTCTCACTTGCTTATACTCATATGTACACTTTGTTTTCCATGCTAGACTGATAATATATCAAAAAATTTCTATATATACACGCATGTGCATTCACTTGGTCTTGTGGAGTGGATGCAGATATTTTATAACTCATTAAACACATCACTAATTCTTGACACATTACCTTTTACCAGTCCCGCCGAGGCTCCTGGAGGCATCTAAATTTACTACCCCTACACATCATAGGTGTTATTGTTTCATTATTTACTACTTCCTACTAGCACATTACTTTCCATTGATCTATACAAGCTTTGACATACTTTCTATTTTTCTAACATGCTAATGGGTGCTTCATGTGTAGCATTTGCTTTGTAAGATTATATGCAACCATGGTTGTCTAATTTGTATTGCTTGTTATTGTTTGTCATTGTATGCTATTGTTTGCATGATATGCCCTTTGTCTTGTGTGCACATTGTATGTTTTTGGCCGCTTTGGCTTTGATTTTCTTATGACATTGTGAGCGATGTCCCATGTCTAAAACCCACTTTTCGTGGTCTATCTTGTCTTCTTGATTGATTGCACATTGTATTCTACTTACATACTAGCTTTAATTGAACTAACACATGTTTCTAGCCATTTTTTTGCATGTGCCTTGGTTTCTACCATGCACATCCCCTCCCCTTATAGGGTTTCCACTTCATATCAGTTTCAATTCCTCTCCTTTAAACTGCATAATCTTATTAGTGTCACATCCACTCCAAAATAGGGGGGCATACACTGAGTGAACAAATCAACCCATACAACCGCTCAGAGCTACATTACATACCTGCATAGTATAGGAACAAAGCAATCATACAGTCACAAAATGACCCAGAACCTGACTTAGGTCTTCAGCACAACACAGACACTAGCACCCAACATCAGATATAATTTTAGATATGGTCTTATATAAGAGAGATTTAGTGCATGCTCATTCGATGTGTTGATGAAGAATAGTCTAAATGAATCTTATTATATAGTGTCATGATGGGGTTTGTAGAGGTCAATTTAGTGGCCATGCAATGGCCCGCAAAATTCATAAGATGGAATATTTTTGGTCCACTTGAAAATAATGCAATTGAGAATTTTCAAAAATGTCCTAAGTGTCAAGAATTCACACATAGTATACACATTCCAACATAGAAACTTTGACCCATTGTCATATCAAGGCCTTTTTCTACATGGGACCTCGAACTAATAAAAAAATTGACCTCTGCCTCTACGAATGGACATAATTTCATCATTATTGGAACTGAGTACTTCACGAAATGGGCATAGACTACCACTATCATCGGTTCAATCATAGGAGAGATCATCCTAAATCAAATAATCTATAGGTTTGGAGTCCCACAAGTCATAATCTCTAACGATGAAATCTCCTTTAAGAACTCAGAGATGCGGGAATTGTGCAAATTATTTTCTATTTCATATCACAATGCATCTCTCTGTTACCCTTAAGCAAATGGACAAGCTGAAGTAATAAACAAGATGTTAAAGTCCATATTACTTAAAATGGTTAAAAACATCAAAAGGGATTGACATTTACATCTATATCTTGTGTTATGGGCTTACCGAACTAGCATACACACATCTACATGTGCTACCCCCTATTCATTTTTCTTTGGAGTTGAGGTTGTCCTTCCATTTGAAGTTCAACTTCCTATCTTACAAGTCTCTCTCCAAGGGCTCCTAGATGAAGATGAGTATATGGAAGCAGACCTAGTTGCTTTAAAAAGTTTGGATGAGAATATTCTTAAAGTTGCGCAACATCACAAAGTGTACCCCACTTGAATGGCTCGAAGATACAACAAGAAGACTCATGAGAGCCCTATTCGGATTGATGATCTTGTGCTCTATCAGGATTGTTAGATAGACAAGAAGACTAACGAAGGAAACAAGTTTTGACCAAATTGGTTAGGACCTTAGTCACCAAGGACTTTAATAATGGGTTTTTTTCCTTAGTATGCTCGAAGGTGAAGAGTTTAGTGAGTTATTCAACTCTATTCACCTCAAGTGGTATTATGTTTAGTGTCATGTTTTTCATTTCCCTTTGTATCTCTCTTTTGCATTTTGTATTGTCTCACCTCACCTCGTTTATACATGACAAAGCTACTTAAAGTTGAGATTTAGCATACCTTCCCTATATTATGTTTCTTCATTCTTTATCTACTATCAACTATCTCATTTATCATTATGTTGTGTCGTTATTGTCTCTCCAATCATCTCTACACCACAGCTTTAGTTTTTGACTCCCTAGTGTTGTGATCCCCCCATTCCCTAGAAAACCTTAGGTGGACGTAGGGATCTTGGTTTGTGTAGGTCTCTAGAAGCTTGTTTTTGACACACTCCTCTGCATCTTTCTCTTCGAGTATTAAACATTAGTGTATCTCATCCCTTTAAATATTTCTTTCCTGCCTTGGTCTTTGGTGTTGAGCCCTTGTATCTTACTAGTTACATGGGGTTGGGGTATGAGAGAAATGTTTCACTTCACTCTTAATAAATAAATAAATAAAAGAGCAAAATCAAAATAAAAGTAACATATATAGAAAAAATAATAATAATAGGGTCTTGTCAATAGATCCACCACGTTACTCTTCTTTGTTGGTCTTTGATGATGAGACCATACATCTTCTTGGTCACGTGAGGCACATAAGATTGTGTTGTTCACCAACATTTACGCCCTCTCTTTTCACCATGATCACCATACATGCATCCAATCTTGGTTAGGGCTCATATTATTAAGACTTATATTAATATGGGGTTTTTAATGTGTTGTAATTAATAATTATATTATCTATGATAATATAATTGTCAGTGAGGTTGTTTATAACAGCCTACATATGGCGGAGAGTGTTACAACAACTCATCCATAATAGATGAGTTGTTATAGGAGATGTTATAGCCTTCCTATAATTCAAGAGATGTTACTCGAATATAAATGTATTACTTTGTGAATGAATTAATAGTAGGAGTATTATTATTATTTAGCTCTCTGTGCAAATCTGTTACTTCCACTTCATCTGGTATCAGAGCAGGTCATATTTTTGGTAGATGGAAGTTCAAAATAATTGTGGAGGGGCAGTGCTTCGTTTATTGCTCTTGTACATGCAAGTCGTTTGGTTTTAACACGGTTGAGCCATACCAAGAAGACGTCTTTCCTCGCCAACTCTCTCCATGACAGGACCGTGTTGAGCTTATAGACAATAGACTTATGCCTTGCGTGGGGTCCATGAATCAATTGTTATGGATCTCCCAAAATAAAGATTAAACTGCTGCATTTTTAATCACTGTCAGTGTGTTGAGTTTTGAACCCGTGTGGAGGAAGATTGGCCAAACATCGACTCACTGCAGCAACATTCTCCCACTTGCATTTTCATTGGTTGCAGCGGTGTGAGATCAAAGAACAGTGTATCATTTGGATCAAGCCGCATTGCATCATAATCACATGTATTAAGGCAGTATAAGTTTTTATATTACATTCAAGATCATTTCACAGTTACTGGAGTGTTTGCATCCAATTTGGAATTCTTCTGATTAAGTTCCATAGGTATTTGAATTTCAAACTACAACCCAACATCATGTTATTTCTTTAGATCCTTCCAGGCTTGAAGCCAAATAACAAACAGTTTGGCGTTCTACGTGGGACTTGACGTCAAAGATCTCAATGCTACAGTGACATGGATTGGCGACTAATTTGTTTAGAGATTTGCAAAATACCAGTCAACAATATGTATTTCTTTCCTCGATCATGTCATCAAGACCTCTTTGTCATTTTTTAGCATTGTGCAAACTCCCTATTGCTTTGGGATATTATTAGGGGAGAGGGGCCATTAGTGGTACACCCTAAGTTAAGGGGTCCATAAAATAAATTGTTTATCATATGAGATTGTAATTTTTTCACTAATATGTAGTTTAGATTTGTATTAGCTTATATTTTTTCTTTGGAATGTTCAATTGGAGGGAAACCCATATTTTGGATTGATTTAAAATACTAAACTTGAGTTACACTACAACCATGGTGGAAACCAATACTTGAATATGGGTGAAATTGGTTGAACATTGAATTTTTTGTACTTGTACATGGGTGAGAGGTCTTACATGTCATGATGTGATTTGCTACTATACATAATTATTATGTTAAAAAAAAAACTACTACATAGTACTATGACAACTATTGGGTATTGTGTGATCAATACTCATATCAACTATTGGACCTTATTCACCTATTGGCCCCTCTCCCCTAGACTCCATATATCAACGCTTCATTAAAGTAACATCTAACAACTTGAATTCTACTGTGTGGAGACCAATCAGTCAAAGGTGTGACTTTATACATCATAAAAGTTGTTTTATATTCGAAAGATAGTTTTAGTGTGTCATAACGACTTAGTAGTCTGATGTATTTTAAGTCTAAAGGCATTTTTTGATTCTTTGTTTATTTTTAGTCTTTTAGTTTTGAGTCGAGTCATTTACATAAGTAGTCTAGTATAGTGATTGTCTTTGTTAATCGGTGGAAATTTGTTTTTTAAATTTACTAGTAATTGTAAACGTCCATATATGTCATAATTGTCATTGTTAAATAGGTGATTCTAGGATTTTTTATTAGTCATTTTGTAAGTATGTCAGTATGATTCAAAATTTCTATCAAAAGAGTCAATTTTTGTTTTATCATCAAAAGTATGTTTGTCAAATTTATTATCGAGTTGATGTTAAGTCTTTTTGGTCTATTGTCAAAAAGTCAAAGAGTCAAATATTGTTAAAAAAATTGTCGTACGGACGCAGTTTCGGTGTTACCCGACGTCCTGACAACCATTGAGCCTCAAAAGTAAATTTCGCCAAGTTAATAGCATGACACTGGAAGACGGAGGAAACAGAGAAAGGAGGTCATTCATCGACCTCTTCTTAGTCGCCAATGACTAGGCCGCATGAATGTTTGGTGACATGTGTGTTTGTAGTTTGTGTAGTGTGCTTTCCGCTGTGTTTTTCAGAGTGTCAGTTTCAGTGTTTCTGTTTGCAGTGTTCCTGTTTGAATAAGTGGAAATTTCACATTGAGGGGGGGAACATGATCCAATGTTCCATTTCCATTATGTCAGCATTTTATATGTGTGTATCAGTCGTAGAATTCAGCAGAATTTCCTATGTTATTCCCTGCTGTGAGATGTGATGAGAGTTGATAATAGTACTTGGCACAGCATGATGTGGTTGTAGGTAGACCACTTGAAAACCTTCATTTTCGGTTTGTGGTACTCCAGTTGAAAACCACCATTTTTAGTTCTTGGTTAACCGTTTGAAAACTATACAATGGGTTTGTGATCATCTTGCAGTAAAAATCACCTAATCATGAAAGCACGTGCAAGTACAAAGGTAAATTTTCCCCATGTTCACACTAGGGGGGGGGGGAATGTTAGTAATATCTTGGTTAGTGCTCATATTATTAAGACTTATATTTGTTTGGGTTTGTTAATGTGTTGTAATTAATAATTATATTATCTACGATAATATAATTGTTATTGAGGTTGTTTATAACAACCTACATATGGTGGAGAGTGTTACAACAACTCATCCATATTAGATGAGTTGTTATAAGAGCTGTTATAGCCTCCCTATAATTTAGGAGATGCCAATCCTATATAAATGTATTATTTCGTGAATGAATTAATTGTGGGAGTACTATTATTATTTAGCTCTCTGTGCAAATATGTTACTTCCACTTCATGGCTATCTGCCACTTTATTTTCTCATTTCGTAATAATCCTATATGGAATTATATGTATTTATCTTACTTGAAAAATAACTAGTCAACGTATATCTCCATCTATGTTTCATTCATTACATCATCCTACATTTAGGTCTAGAAGCTACAATTCATGACATCCATTTTGTTATCCACTAAGTTGCATACATATATAAATAGAAAAAGGAAAAAACATGCATAATCAAAGGATTCTCATAACATCATGTAAACATATGTTTGGTATATATATGATTAGATCAAATTTTGTATAATTTTTCATTACATCCATATTATGTGGGAGTATGGGATAAAATATCAAAATATATAAAAATGAGGCATAAAAATGCCTCTATGTACATTATACTTCATAATGTCTAACACAAATAAGGTCATTGATGTAACCCTCGAGATGGATAATGAGAAAAACTCCTAGTTCCTTAACTCTATCATTTTGTTTCTGAATAGTGATGGATATCCTCAATCTTCTCTTGTGGCATGATCCACTTGCCTAGGGTGCTAGCATGATATATATATGGTTCCTCCTACTCTAGGAAGCTCCATTTTTTCCTATAAATGAACACATCACATCTCTTAAGATACATATATCAGCCTCTAGTGCTGAGGTATTTTCCCTCTTAGCATCCAAGAGATTTTCACCATGGTATAGCATGAAAAATATTGTCTAATGCTCTATGGAAGTCTAAGGTCCTCCTGAATATTATCAAATGTCATCCCTAATACTGTGTAAAATGTATAACAAAGGAATCAAAAATGATTTTCCAACACTCACTGGTAGTCTATATACACATTCACAAAAAACACAATGTCATAAATTTGTCTTAAAAAAAGTAGCCACTAGATGTAAAGAAGTCACTAGTATTAACATATCAAGTAGTATTTTGAAAAAAGGCGTGCAAATATAAAATAAATAAAAAAGGGATTACCTTGATCTCATTCCTATCACTCAGGGTCTGAACCAACATAGAAAAGTTCATAAACTTCATCCTTCTCATCATCCTCTCAAAGTGGTCCCTAAACCTCACCACTCTCTTTATGAGCCTCATAAATACTTCCTTGTCTATCTCCTCCTTCACCCTAGAAGTTGAGGTGTATGACCTATATGGTTGATGATCCATTACCATGCCATGTTACTACTAGCTAATATCCAAGTTGTTATGGCTTCCCTAGAAGTGGTGGCGATGTACCTCTCCCTCCTCCACATGTCTTGTGGTCTAGCAATATTCCACCCACATCTATAATGATAAGGATTCCTAATTTCAATGGTGTCCACTCCAATATACCTAACTACACATATGGTCACTCTAATGCATCTCATTACACAATTGTTATGTCTAGGTGTACAATAGCTAACAGCTTCCCAAACTGTTGAGGTACCCTAATGATTAGTTGTACCTCGACATCTCCTAATCTATCCTTGACCTATCCTAGAAGGAAGTGGGCCACGAATCAAACACATTCACTTAGACAAGACTATTTTATTTCCATATATGGCTTGACAATCATATCTACATCTGTCAAGGTTCCCCTAGTCTCAGAGTATCTATGAACGGAGCTAGGTTCCCCAAATGGTGTGCTTTATTCTCTCCATCTAGACCCACTTTAACTATCCTAGTGTATGGCCTGAATATATCATATACTCAACTCATGATTAGTGTCAAAAAGATCAAACCCTTACTTCTAAATCTAGCCACCTTGTATAAATCCCTATAAGTACAAGTTAACATGTCTTATGCCTATTTGAACTTGTGTCCATGCATCTTAGTATTCTATAAATTGGTATACCAAATATAAATGAGTGTGTTATGTCCTTTTTCTTGAGAAATTAGGTTTAAAATATACTAATAATAACCTTGAATTTTTTTTGAATGTGAACATTATGAACCACCATTAACTTCACCCCCTACTTGGCACCACCTTCTAGTTCTTGAGCATCACCTTGGATAATTAGCAAAATCTAAATGTTTGAATGGACTAGTGCTAACTACCACTAACACCTATTTCCCATATGACTGGGAGACATGTAATCCTATATACATTCTTTAGAGTGATACTTCACTTTCAGGTAAGTGCACTAATTTGGGGGGCCAAAAAGTGGACAAAAATCCACTTTTTGGAAATTTTTGCCATAACGCACTTGCGTTATGGCTTGGTCACATTATAACGCGAAAAGGAAAAAAAAAGGTTGTGTTATAATGCAAGTGCATCATGGTTCAAATTTACCGAACCATAACACACTCATGTTTTAATGTGAACATGTTGTTTCTGAGATAAAACACAATCAAAAACTCGAGATCCCCCATTTTATGTATAAAAACCAAAACATGCTTGTGTTATATTTTTTTTGATTTCCAGGGAAAACCTCTTGTCTTTCATCTAGTTTGGATCCCCAAGCCTGAGGCATGGACCTGCTAAAATATAACAAACAACGTATTTTTCATGAAAATGGTGAAATGTGTCTTCCTCAATAAATCCCTAAAAAACAATCAACACATTTGTTAAAAATATGACTACGAGGTCGAGTAAACTTTCTTCTTTCTAAATATATGATTTTTTTTATTTTTTTGAATGGTATAAGGTTTTCATACTAATTATTTTCTAACCATGTCTTTTTCTAGCTATTTTTTTGAATTTTTACACTTTTATATTTCATCGTGTGTCTTTTGATCAATTCATCAAAATTGAATAAAAATTATACAATGACTAATTCTATAAATATTAAAAAAAACTAATTTTTGATATTTTTGAGGTAGTTAGGAGGGCACAGTCGGCTGTCCCTTATTTATTTTAATTTAAAAACTTTGTACTTGAAAAATAATAAAAAAAAATTACTAAAAACATATAAAAAATATATCGCACACTAGATGTTCCTACCTCTCTTTTTGCCAAAGGGTATTAAAAAATACTAAATAGTTATCAAAAAATGGGTGGGACATGAATGACTGTCTACTATGATTTTTAACAAAAATAGGAGAACATGTTGTCGTATTTTAGATATTTAACCCACTTACACTAAACCATTTTAAAAAATAGTAGCTTAGAAATAAGACTCAAAATGTTATGATTCATGTTCTTATAACAACTTCCAATTTTGAGTGTAACTATTTCAAATAACTTGTACAAGTTGAAGATTATTATTTTTCAGAAAAAATTGTCCACTGAAGACCCCCTTTTGGCTCCCCTAGCTTGGTTCACTTACCCTCTCCTTTCAACAAAGTAAACCGAAAAGTGTTACAGTCTATATCCTAGTAGATAAGTACATTATATAGAATCTTGTTTGTACGAGGAACTAGTGGAGCCTCATCTAATCTCAGTACTCCTTAGTTAGCTAATAAGATTGTTTCTTGTAGATTCAATTGGTCTATTTTGGTTTGCAACAAATCATCCTCTCTATCTCTACTGCATCTAACATATCGACCATGTAAAACACAAAAAAATATAGAAAAAGGACGTTAGAAAGTATCCAAAAAAATATAACTTCTAATATTGTTTTTGACATTTTAACTACTATTATGGAACTTCCACTTCATGTAGGTGGTGGATAAGAAATAGTTGCATCAGTTACGTGTTTGACATTAGTCAACATGTAACTTTTGTGGCGGTTGTGTGTTTGGAACCAAAAATCACGTAACTATCGGTAAGGGGTTACGACCCAGCCACACTAGATATGTAACCACCAGTTTGCATAGACCGGTGGTAGTATCTTGGGAGTGGTGGTTTCATCTTGCCATGGAAAAAAATTTAAATCATAAAACCCATCAAACTTCAAATTTTATACACATTCCTTACCTACCCCACCTACCGAACATTTATACACTAATTTAATAGCCACAAAACACCCAAATAGTATATAATAGTATTATCACTATCATGTAGACTATCTCTATTGAACAAATGGTCATTAGTTCTTTAGAGCTCAAAAATATCATCTCTCAATTTGGCATTAATTCTCTATAGCTCAAAAATATATACTATCACCCGTGCAAATGATTTCCAAATTTAGCAATTTTATTAATACATAGTTCTTAATTTTGCTCATTTTTGAAAATTTGCTAATTTTAGCAATTCTTGCATATATTGGACATTGTAGGAGATGTGGAATGATCCTGAATCTAGATAGTGACATTGTTTTTTAATTTATCATTCTAAAGTTTAATTTCCATACATTTTTGAAGCTACATGTGCACGAGAGGAAAGGTACTATTTATAACCCCTCTCAAAAAAATAATTCATCTCATTTGATTTCAGTCACGTAGTCATTTACGATTCATTTTGATATACATCAATTGATTTTTATTTGTTTCTTTTTACAGGAGGACACAAAATTTGGTTGGATTTTCTACATTACAAGTTAAGATAGGTATGTAAGGTCAATTTTCCATATTTTTCTTTATTTTGGTGCTTACTATGATTTGGCATCACACCCTAGCCAACTCATGAAATGGTTGTTTTCCTAAGGGAGCAATCAGTATGGATCCTAATTTACATGGTGCTAAAGTAAAAATACCCAAGATGGCGACTACGATCTCCAGAAACATGATGAGATGTTTTAGAATTTTCAAAACCATTACTTAGTTCCATCTCAACCCTTCAACCCCCTTTGTACCTCTTTTTTGGCCCTTCCAGACCCTTTTGGAGATCTTATTCCTTTCTTCCTCCTCCTCTTTGCCCCTTTGACTCACCTAGGACGGTACCACCGTGGCGTTTCCACAACTGCCATAGTAGTTTCATCCCCCATCGTGGCGGTTTTTGTCCCCTACCAAAATGGTTTTTTATTTATCACGGTGGTTTTGTCACACTAACCGGCAGTTACGTCTCCCACCGTGGTGTTTCTATCACTGTAGCAACTTCAAGTAAACTCACACTTTTCATGCATGATTTTTCATCCTTTTTAGCCCAAACACGCATTTCACTTTGTTTTTTATGCCCAATTCATTGCTCTTCCACATGGCACTTGAGTTCACTCTTTGATGATTCAATATAAGCCTTAGATTTGAATTTTGATCTCTAGTTAGGATTGAGATCACTTAGAGGTTGGCTATTAAGAAAAATTAAGTACTCATTTTTTGCGCTCCTCAGATCTTTGAAGCTGTATTTTCAAGAGAACACTTGTTACTACTATATTATTGATCCAGCTAAAGAAACCAAGCCCCAAGGAGATTGCTTCCACTACCAAGCACCCTAAGGATTGTGTATTGTTGTTGCTACCCAAAAGAGAACACAAGGGATTTTAGAACAACCTTTTGTTCCCCCTTGAACCAGCCACAAATCAATTGTTTGTTCCTCTTTCAAAGTACATCAAGCCTCTTCTTCTTACTAATTGAATAAATTAGCCACAAAACTGGTCTTAATGAGCTCAAATGGAGTAGTTTGTTGAGGTTATAAGCACACAAGGTTTAGATCAACTCCATTCTGATTACAGAAAGAGGTTGGATTTAAGTCAAGTTTGTTTATCTGCATCATTAGCTTAGATTTAATTTTCTCTCTTTAGTATTAATCAGAAAACCATGAAAAAGGTAATATTAAATCTATTTTAAATAAATTCATGCATTTTAGGTTGAAAGTTTGAACTCTCATTCTCTAGGATTCTCTCATCTTTGGAAATATGTCATGGATCTTAGAATAGATTTATAATATTTTGCTAGTTAAATCTATAATAATTTAAATCAAGACATTGCATCTAGAAAACACAAAAAACTCAAAAACATAGTTTTAGTTGTTAGAATCACATTTAATTTCATTAGTAGATTAAATCAAATTTAGTTTTAGGATAGTTAGAATCACATTTAATTTCATTCGTAGATTAAATCAAATTTAGTTTTAGGATGGATCGAGCGTATTTTAGATAGTAGATCTTAATTCACACAACCTGTATTTTTCAAATCAGCATTTAGTTTAGCAAATTGTATCCAAATAATATAAAGGCTCTAGATTCTTTGCTTTGCAACATGTTTTAGCTTAGTGAAACCATTTTCGCTTGATGTTTCATTTTTTTACACATTCATTTCATCTCAAAATTCAAAAAAATACCAAAAACATTGTTGTTCCATAAGAAGAGAACCAATTGTTCACATTCCCTTGCATTACACATGAAATTTAGCATCTAAAAGTTTTATTTCTAGAAGACACTTAAATTCATTGCATTATATTTAATTGTGTTTCAAACAACTCACACAATAACCAAATAAATAAATGTGGACAACATTTCAAAAATTGAGTTAAACACACAAAAAAACATGACTTGTACACCCAAACAAGCTTGGAAGCATCCAAAAACAACTTTGTAACAACCACAATGTATATCGATGTTATTTCAAGTGCAAGAGGACAATAAAACTAGGTCACATGAGGATGACCTGTTGATCCATAGGGATGGACATGGGCATACACTTTTGAACAAACATGTACCACGAGACATGTCCCAAGGCTCCATGAGATAGCACATGATGGCATCTAAATGATAACCTTCATCTTGGGAGTGAAAAGTGGAGGAAGTTGATTCTGGCGAGATCAGAGAAGAGAGAGGGATAAAATGATCATTAGCCCTCTATCGTGGATGCCTTCTCAAGGATAACCATGGTGAATTTTTGAGAAGATCCTGACACTATCCTCAAGTTCCCACTGGGACAATGGGACAAGGAAAATTCACCCTCACCTGGGAGTGACAAGTGACATCTTTGTGATTGCACTCATGAGAAGAGCGTGGGATAGGTGAGAAGGGGTTCTAACCATCCCCTATGGAAAAAAAATTGTATACCAACTTGTCCTAAGGGGATGTGGGACCCCAGATATGACATACCATGTATGGCATACCTCATGGTAGATGACATTGTATCCACCCTTGGAGATATGATTCTTCTAAGTGTGTCTGGACAGCTTACCATCATATTCTCCACATGACCTTGCCAAATCAGTGTCGACCCTCTTCAAACAATCACTTTACCTGAGTATCACAACCCAATATTCCTCAATTCACTGACTAGGACATATATTTTGAGAAGAATTGGATGAGTCACTATGCTTTGATTCTTCACCATACCATCCACCATGATCAATTTTGTAGGAATTTTGCTTCCCTCAATGAGCAGGTCTTGCTCTCTTAAGAACATAACTATGGAAAGAAGCTTACTTTCGTGTGTTTCAAAACCCTATGAAATGCACCATCAATTTAGAGAACTGGATTAGCCTTCATCCAATGGTATATTATCTTGACTTCTACATTCATTACTTTGATCTATCAAAATCACTTCTCAAAGCTCAAGTGCTATTTTGAAATGGAAGCTCTATCACCTTCAAAACCCCACTGTATCACTGAACTCTAGTTCCCAACTCATTCAAATATTATCATAAATCATGTCCAAAACTACTTGCACTTATGTTCTACAGTTCCTCAATACCACCTCCCAATGAATTTGGGTCTTCAAATCTACTTGGGGGGTGCACACCTGTCCTTGAAAGGCTAATAACGATACATCCTCTAGTGCTCACAGAATGAATCTTCTTGATAAGTATTGCCATTAGCATAAGACTTTCATGATCTTGTTTTCACAATACTCTCAAACACATGGTAAATATTATTATAACACACATGAGCACTTTGTAGGATGGGGAATAGGATTGATCCAAAGAGGGAAAAGCTAGAATATGGATAAGATGCTTAGTCCAGGGATCTAGAAACTAATAAAATTTGACAACCAGGTCTAAAGTTTTCAATTGTTTTCCACCTTCGAAACCTTTCCGGGATCTAGAAAAAACATCATGAACAATAACTGGTTTTCACTTGAGGACTTATCTTGGATTGAACGAAGTGAGCATCATGGAATCAGTAGGAACTACCAAGAATCTCAATATATGATACTAGAGTCTACATGTCTTATCCATTGGCTATATAGATGTCATCAACCCCTAAAATCTTCCAGATGAGATTGACCATCTTTCCACACAAAAAAAGGGAAACTAGTTTCCTACACTGACATCAGGAAAAAAAAAAACACACAATGGAAAAGACCACCTAACAACACCATCTACCTACCATGGTCAATACTATATGTAGAAAGGCCAGGGGAGAAACCTCTTTCCACCTGTTTGTACAACTTCAAATATATTGACGCTCAAACTCATGATACACCCATTCCAACCTACATGTTCGACCTGATCTACATATAAGAGAGGTAAAAGGAAAATTTTGCTAGTTGCAGGATTCTCCCCATGGTTCTGTTGGTGTGAGTTATCCTATGTGTCCTCCTCTCATATTGGAGGGTCATCTCACATGGGTTAGGTTTAGGGTTTGCTAGGGTGAGTCATGCACTAGGGTTACTCAGCACCCTATATGTACCAGTTTACTATTCATTTATGAGCATGCCAAGACACTCCGCTGTCTTTTCCTTATGAACAAGTTTTGTTCTGTTATGCAAGTTTATTCAGTTATTGATCGATTCTTCCTTGTGATTACGTTGGAGCTATTTTGATTCAACTTGAGTGCAACCTCATTGTGGTGCATAGTTTCCGATACGATCCGTCAACTCTTTCATGGTATCAGAGCTAGGATCTGGTAAACGTGCACTCATTTTTTAGTTGTGATTACTCTTGTTTTCTCGTTCCTCATGCAAGTTTTTTCGATCTTAATTATTCTGGAATTTTCCTTGCTAACGTTTTTTAACAAAGTGTTCTTGGAAAATCTGCTTTTTTGTTGTTCTTCATGTGCATGTGCAGGTTTTTCATCACCTTGAGTAATCAGAGATTTTACAGCTACAGGTTTAGCTACAGCAAAATTCAACTAAAAGGTTCATTTTCTAGTTTTTTTCTAAAAATTAGTTAAAACTTTTTTTCTCTTTTTTGCCGTGTGTTTTCTTGTCTTTTGTGCAGGTTTTCAAGTTGTTATCAGGTTTCATTTTTTTTAGCTTTGTTTTAAACTGCATTTTTTTGTTCTGGCCGACGGCTTGCTTCCCCACCTGTGATGTGTTGTTGCCGTTTGGCTCTTCCCATGCCGCCTTTGCTGCTCTCCACCCATGCTATGCCAAACTCTGCTCCGCCCGCCGCCCGCCGCTCCTTGCTGCTTTGTGGACCTTGTTGCTCCACGCCCATGCCTCTGCGATGGACCCTGCTTGGACTTTTTGTACCGTGTCTACCCTCACGTGCCCTGCTGCTTGCCTTTTAGCCCTCACCCTGCTCTTGCTCCTTGTGTCTACGTCTGGCAACCCTATGCCCTTCTGCCATGTGCGAACTCTGTCTGCCCCCTTCCACTGCTCTCTTGCCAATCTGCTGTGACCCTCCTCTGGCTTTTTGTGCCCTCTCATGCCACTCGCTGCCGCTCCAACATTTTCTAAGCCTCGAGCCGCCTCCAACCAAAAACAACAACAGGCTTTCTGGCCGATATCCGTGATCTCCGCAGCGAACTTGCAACAGCAGACTTGTTTTTTGGTAAGTTTTTTTTTAGTTAATTTTAAAACACTATACGTTTTTTAATAGTTTACTTTAACTTAAATCAAAGAAGTTCAACATCTTTCTCTTTAAATTTTAATAGATTCTTTTAAATTTAAAAAAAAAAACTTTTCTTTCTAAAAAAAAACACGCCTTTTTAAATTAGTGGTTCGCACTTTTTTCAAAAAATCCTTACGTTTTTTTTTAAAAAAGGTGAACCTTTTTTTTTTAAAGCTTCCTTTTTAAAGTTAATTTAAATTCAGAATTGTAATTTTTTTAAGGAAAAAAGAGGGAAAGTAATTTTTTTATTTAATCCTAGTTAGTTTAGGATTAATCAGTTTTTTAATTAAATTTAATTAAATCTTAATTTATTCATAATTAATCGGATTTATATTTAATCTCATTTTATTTTATTACGATTCTCTTTATTCACGATTAGTAAAATTAAAATTTAAATCACATTTAAAATAACGTTTTTATCGTTTTTTCTCCAAATAGCTCTAAATTAGCTAAATTGGACATTTCAAAACAGTAATTTTTTTTAAAAAAGTTATTGTCGATTTTTTTCTCTAATCATGCGCTCAAGTGTGCAGTATCACTCTGAGCACTTCTTTTTCCTTCTGCGTGCTTTTTTCTAGCATTCTGAAGATTCTCTGGACTCCTTCGAGTTCATTTAAAATACTTGTATTTTACCCTTATTATTGCTTGCGACTAGTGAGCGCGTCCGCCACAGTCTGCAGCAAGGGGGTAATTCATTTGCGACGTGAGACATTTTTTCTCACAACCAGGATTGGCTTTCACCTCCTTCCTTATTTTTTGCTTGTGCTTGTTTACAGTGTCCTATTTGTTGCACTCCACGGAACACTGTTGTGGTCTCCTCTCTTGCGCGTTATTACGTTGATTGCAAGACGAGTTACCAAGTGTTTCAAACCGCACGCATGGACCCGATTGTAATCAACGCACTAAACTATAAAGTGCCAAAAGTAGGGGGGTTGTTATTGTCCTGGGTGGTTGTGTTTCTTTTCTGCATTTCTTTCTCTCTCTCTCACTATGGATGCACTTTCAATTCCTTTGCTTACATCGTTCAAATTTTTCGAATGGAGATCAAAAATAATAATGAAACTAAGGGGTAAAGGGTTATTTCACATCACCATGGGAACTGAGACTGAACCAGATGACGAACCTAAAAAATCTAAGTGGTTAAACCATAGTGATGAAGCTTTAGGTCTTCTTTGCATGTTTATTTCTCCTGACTTGCTCTTCCACATTGAGGCATTTGAAACACCTAAATCTGCGTGGAAAACACTGGATGCAATGTTTGGACAACTAGATGACATGAGAGCGCATGAGTTGGAAAATGAACTACTAGGGTTAAATCCTAGTGACTTTGAAAACCTACAAGCTTTCTTCTCGAAATTTGTCCACATTAGATTGTTGTTAAAAGGATGTCAAGTAGAGAAGAAAGATTCTCAACTGATCTTGTTGATTCTCTCTAAGCTAGGTCCCGAATATTTTGTCTTCGTGTCAACTTTCTACGCTACAAAAGTTTCTTTGGGCGATACTTGGACTATGCCCTCCTTTGACTGTTTTTCATCCCAACTCATTCGAGAATAGGACAAAATCATTCAAATGGGGTCTCTCAAGTCCAAGTCACATGCCCTTGTAGCAAGTACTAGCAAGGGAAAGAAGACTAAAAAGAAGAAAGAAACAAAGGATCAACCTAAGAAAGAAACCAAGACCAAACCTAAAAATGACACAAACACTTCGACTTCTGAGCCTAAGGCACAGAAAAGCAAGTTTTTGTGTTCCTATTGCAAGAAGTCTGGTCACGACGAGCAACACTGTTTTTCAGAAACAAATTGAAATATATTGGTCACTTATCTCATTTACTTGAGAAGAATAAAATAAGTGTTCCTGAATCCATAAAACAAAGTGCTTCGAAGGCCGAGTCTTCTGCTGCAAAAGGTCCTAAAATTGATAAGAAGAAAGGAAAGGCCCTTGTAGCTAGATTTGATCCTTCATTGACATGGATTATAGATTCCGGTGCCTCGCGCCACATGGGTTTTTCACATGTTGAGTTTTCCAACATCGAACCTTGTGGAATGTCCCAAATCATGATGGGTAATGACACAACAAGTGTCAGTTTTCGGTAGTGGATCGGTAGAGATGGATGGGGGAACATTTAACCAAGTGTTGAGTGTTCCTGATCTCTCTACCAATCTCCTATCGGTTTACCAAATTACTCACCTTGGTGAAGGAATGCGAGTGGAATTTGGTCCTAACTTGGTGATTATTCGTGAGCTTAACAATGACACTACAGTGGCTGAGGGAAAGGCTGATCACCGTTCACGGTTATATACCTTTTCCCACTTTACTTCTGATTCTATGCCCACTACCTTGCTCACTCATGCAAATGAGGTTAGTAAGCTATGGCATGAGCATTTTGGACATCTAAATTATCGCTACCTTGAACAATTGAGCCAAAATGAAATGGTCAATGGGTTGCCTCACGTCAAGTTTTATAAGGGTCTTTGTGAGGGTTGTACCCTTGGAAAGCATCCTGAAAAGAACTTTGACAAAGGAAAACCCTAGAGAGCCACTCATCCTTTGGATCTTGTTCACAACGATGTTTTTGGTCCATTTCCTTCTCCTTCATTTACTAGAGCTCTTTATGTGCTAACCTTCATTGATGACTATTCGTGATATACTTGGGTATATTTTCTTAAGCTTAAGTCTGAAGTCTTTGAACATTTTCAGGACTTTAAGGCTCTTGCTGAGAAACAAGCGGAATGGTCTATCAAGGTTCTTCGAACCGACAATGGAGGTGAATATGTAAACAATAGGTTCATGGATTTCTATACTTCTGAAGGGATCTCTTTGTAGCATACAGTTGCTTATAGCCCTTTGCAGAATGGAGTTACAGAAAGAAAGAACTGTACTCTTAAGGAGATGGCCACTTGTATGATTCACTCGAAGTCTCTTCCTCCGTAGTATTGGGCCGAAGCAGTGAATTGTGTAAATTACATTCAGAACCGTGTTCCACACAAGGTAGTAAGAGGGATGACACCCTTTGAAGCCTGGTTTGGACGCAAGCCTGATGTTGAGCACTTTCGAGTCTTCGGATCCAAGGCTATGGCTTGGATTCCCAAGAAGAAATGCAAGGCTTTGGAACCACAATCCAAACCTTGTATCTTTGTAGGGTATCCTGATGGCGTGAAGGGATATCAATTGATGAATCCTACTTCTCATGAGTTGTATATTGAGAGAAGTGTTAAGTTTGATGAGTCTTCTTCAACTTCTACTTCTCCACCTATTGAGGTTCTTCATCTCACTGACTCAGATTTTGACTCATCAGATGATGATACTATTGAGTGTGCTCCTCTTCCAGATCCTCCCGACCATCAGACCTCTGAGTCTTCTAATTCTGACAGTAGTGATGATGAGGACTATGTCCCTTCTCACTCAAGTGAAGAATCTTCTGACTCTAAGCCTGATCCTCCTGGTCCTCTTTGGGCTAGGAAAACTTTTCAAAGTGCTCAAGATTTAGTTGGAAATACTTCAGATATGAGACATACTCACTCAAATTTCATTGGACCCCACTCTTTCTTCACCTTTGCTTCTGATCCATAGTCTTTTTGGGAGGCTTCTGGTATTCCTGAGTGGGATTCTACCATGGATGAGGAGTATTCCTCTCTCATGAAGAACGATACTTGGGATCTCACCACTCTTCTGAAAGGAAGAAAAATCATTTCGGTGTAAGTGGGTGTTCTAAACAAAGTATGGAGTAGATGGAGACGTCAAAAAGTTTAAAGTGTGATTAGTAGCTAAGGGTTTCTCCCAGATAGCTGGGGTTGATTATACTGAAACCTTTGCTCCGGTTGCGAAGATGACTTCTATTCGACTGACCCTAGCCATTACCACAGCAAACAGATGGAAAGTCCATCAAATGGATGTTAAGAGTGCCTTCCTTCATGGTGACCTAGAGGAAGAGATCTATATGGAACAACCTCTAGGTTATGTCCAAGATCCCTCCCTTGTTTGTAAGTTAAAGAAGTCTCTTTATGGCCTTAAACAAGCCCCTTGAGCTTGGTATGCCAAGATGGACTCCTTTTTACTTACATCAGGGTTTACTAGGTGTCATTCTAATCCAAATGTTTATATTCTATGGCAAGATGACTCCATACTCATTCTTGTTCTATATGTTGATGACTTGTTGATCACAGGTAGCTCTTCCTCTATTATTGATTCTGTGAAGATCACCTTGGCCAACAAGTTTTCCATGACTGACTTAGGTCTGCTTCATTACTTCCTTGGGATCCAGATTTCACAATCTGACTCGGGAATCTTGATTTCGCAACCTAAGTATGCTCTTGATTTGCTAGCTCATTTTCAGATGTTCGATTGCAAGTCTTCTCCTACTCCTTTTCTCTTCCAGGGTTAAGTTGGTTTCAGATTGCTCTACTCCCTTGGTTGATGGTACTCTTTATCGACAGTTGGTGGGGAGCTTGATTTACTTGACTCACACTCGACCAAATTTATCGTATGTTGTTGGGATCGTGTCCAGATTCATGCAGGAGCCACATGAGCTGCATTGGAAAGCAGCTAAATGGATCCTTCATTATGTTCATGGCACTTATGCTGATGGCATTCACTATCATGGAGGGGTAGATATTGACTTGATTGGGTTCACAGATTCTGATTGGGCCGGTGACTTAGATCATCGGAAATCTACTTCTAGCTACAGTTTCTCTCTTGGTTCAGGTCCTATTAGTTGGTCTAGCAAGAAGTAGAATGAAATTGCGATATCATCTACAGAGGCAGAATATAGAGGAGCAGTTAACGCTGCCACAAAAGCTATTTGGCTACAGGGTATTCTAACAGAGTTTGGCATCCACTTTCAGTGGCCTACCATTATCTACTATGATAACATGAGCACTATCTCTATTTGTAGAAATCCAGTTCAGCATCAGCAGACGAAATCACATTGAGATCCATATGCACTTCATACGAGAGCTTATTCATGATGGTGTCATCGACATTCAGTACATTCAGATAGCTGATCAGATTGTAGATTTATTTACCAAGCCCTTCACTGAGATGAAGTTTCTTCACTTACGGTCTCTTCTTGGGGTGAGGTCTTCTGCATCTGCTCATCTTCTTCAAGCTATGTAGTCCTTCTTTTCTTCTTCTTCTTCTAGGAAGATTGTGTTTGTATATGGGCACCTTATCAGGCCTTTAGTTGCCCGGGCCCCATTGACACATCTTTCTTAGTTGTTTAGGGGTGTCTTCTTTTTCTGTCTGTCTCATAGCCACTACCCCAGCTTCGATGAAGGAGGGGTTGTTGGTGTGAGTTATCCTATGTGTCCTCCTCTCATATTGGAGGGTCATCTCACATGGGTTAGGTTTAGGGTTTGCTATTGAGCCATCCAATAGGGTTACTCAGCACCCTATATGTACCCTTTTACTATTCATTTATGAGCATGCCAAGACACTCTGTTGTCTTTTTTTTACAAACAAGTTTTGTCTATGTTATGCAAGTTTATTCAGTTATTGATCACTTCTTCCTTGTGATTACGTTGGAGCTATTTTGATTCAACTTGAGTGCAACTTCATTGTGGTGCACAGTTTTCGATACGATCCGTCAACTCTTTCTCATATTTACATACTTCAATTAGAAATTTTAATTCATCTTCTTGCGATATCTCGATTTCTTCAAACTGTAGTATCTTTCCAATGGCAATTTCGATTCCAATTCCAGAAGAAGCGTCATGATCATATTCTCAAAATGAATCCAATAATATATTGCACATATTTTTCCAAAAATATGTGATATCTTTCCAACCATAACTCTAATTTCAATTCCAGAAGAAGTGTCATGATCATATTCTCAAAATGAATCCAACAATATATTACACGTATTTTTCCAAGAATCTCCCAAAATCACCTATTTTTCAAGCCCATGATGCTTACTCATCTAATTTGGGATTACACTTTCTTTCATCCTATTCACTATCCCCTCATCCTTCCATGATCTCCCCCTTAATGCAGGGTTTATTGCTTATTTATCTAATTTATCTTCTAATGTTTCATTTTCTTTGTACTTTGGGTTCACAAAATGGCTCCTCTCTACACTTTGGTGATTCACTATCTAGGCACGCTCATGAGAAGGTAAGTGTATAGGTAGGTATGCTCTCTTTGATTTCATGTTTTCATTACTTTGCAATCTAAACATTTTTTAGCATTTTGATTTCAATGTTGCATAATTTTTTCTAGAAGACCATCTCATGTACACTTATATACACAACTTTTGTTCTTTGTAGACATCATTAGCGCATTATCTTCATTGGAGCAATGTCCTTGAGTATACTACCGAGAGTGGGGAGTAACCAGAAATGGTTATGTGCATCCTTCATGGGTTGCATTAGGAAGGTTAGCAGTGGTACTTATGAGAGAGCTTTGATGTATAGCGTGATTATATCACATTTCACATGTTTTCACATCCCTATTGTTGTCTTTTACAGCCTCCTTACGACCATCACCTTGTCATCCTCTTACAATCACCCTCATACCTACTTTCAGCACAAACAGACCCTTGTCATTTCCCCCTTTTTAGCACCTTTGAGTCCCCTCCATTTAGTCGTACATGATTGTGTGACATCCCCATGACTACATTTTCTTATCCAATAACATCGACCATGGTTGATGTCGATAGGCAAGTTGACTTCCCCAACCAATAATATTAACCATGGTCGATACTATTGGGTGAACAATTTTTCAAATTGATGGCATCAACCATAATTGATGTCATCATCTAGCATACATTGTTATTGTTATCATTTCATATTCATATCCAGTAGTTGAGAGCAAGCATAGGAGTTGCACTTACCATGGTCTACCCAGCCTTTGGAGTCTTTGGAGTCTTCTGTAGACACCTGCAGTTTAATCAATACATTATTATTTCTAATAGTGCACTAACTATTCTTCCCTTTGCAAATTGATGGCACACCGCCAGTTACACCTATCTAACTCCCTTCTCATGACATATTTTTGGTCATTTTTCCTCTTATAAACCAATTAAACAGGTTGTTATAGCCTCATTCTAACTACATTAGCTTTTTATTCCCTTCTAGTTTGCTTCTATTAGCTCCCTGGAATATCAATCCACTTCGTTTGATTGATTAAGCCCTTCAGAAACCCTTCCAGAACCCTAATTACTCTCTAAAAGAGATTAATTAGTCTAACCTAGGTTAATTACCCTAAACATAGTCAAATCACACTTTGACTTGCTAAAAGTGCTTTTTGGACTTTAGCCTTTGTCCCAAATGCACCCAAATCTCCCATTTCCCCAAACCAAACACTATAAATAGGGCTATACCCCCTCCCTCTTTTCCTAAGAATTCTCTCTTCTTCCCAGCATAGATTATAGTATTTTGTTTAGGTTTTAGATTGCATTTCACGTTCTTCCATTGAGCTAAATAGCATTTGCTTTTGTATTTCATAACACTAACATGGAGTAAAAGGGAAGATCCATTGGCCTTGAAGCCATTAATGGGGAGATCTCTTTCTCTTAAACACATAACTGAATGCTTAGATCCTCTTAGGTTCATTATTTCAAGCTTTCAAATAATAGAGGTTAACTTCATTTGTTTAGTTTGCATGTTTATTTCAAATTAATGTATGCAAAGAAGAAAACCTTGCTCATTTCTTATCACATGGTCCATTGATCAAATTGTTAAAAGCTTTTGGGGTTTCTTTAGAGATTCTTACCCCAAATCCATGGCTTTTGCAACTTTCCATTGCATACATCTTCAACTAGAGATTTTCCTGGGTCTTCTCTTACTTGTTTGTGTTCCCCCACATCAACTCTCTTATAAGGTGTTGTTACCCTTAGGGAAAGTTGGTGCATCAATGGTGTCTTCAAGCATCTCTAACCTCTCATCATTTATTACATTTCATATTTGGATGCTTGTTGATGTGGTCATGTACAGTAAGGATAGGGCAGCATATTATTTGTCTATTGCATTATTTACTATTGTTTCTTATCTTACAATCCCCAATTTGGGACCTACAACCTTATATAATGCTTCATCCTTACAACTCTTGCTTTTCAATCTCTTGGATCCCTTACTTTGATTACAACTTGATTTACAATCTTGTTATCATCAACATACTCTTGGGAGCTCGTTAGAGGCCACTACCCTATTCTAGATTTAGGCTTTGGAACCATATATCTCCTATAGAGTGTGAAGTATCATATTCCTAGTTCCACATCTATAGCACCCTCATGGTGTGCATCTTTAACATGGTCCCTCGCATTATCCTAGTCTAGATTACCTATTATAGAAACACAAAGAGGATATTTTGTTGGGTCATTTTTTATTTGCATACAGTAGTCACACGTAAATACATCCTCCTCAAGGCTATAGATATGTAATATTGTCCACCTTAACAAATAGATACAACAAAACTAGGAAGGAAACTAGTTGTAGCGGAGAGGTGGGTCTCCATAAGTCTACCCTAACGATCAAAGGTTTTCCTTTGGTTTGTAGGATTCTAATGCACTTAGATAATTCTTCTTTCTTAGTATATGGTGCAGGGGTCAATAGCAAATTTGCTTGTCTTGAACTTTGAAATGTATCTTCCTTTGTTGAAGGGTTATCATTCACAGTGTTTGGTCCAGGTTCTCAAGAACTCAACAAGCTCAAACTCACACCAACCTTTGCTTGAGGATCACTAGCTAAGGTATTATGCACCTTGTTAGGCTCCAAACACCTTAAGTCCTTCCTGGAATAGGATTTGCATGCAACTTCTATACACCTTAGCCTATGCTTTTAACCCTTGATGTCTATGGAGACCTAATGCATGCTTTGTATGAAAGACTTGAACTATTAAAGAGTTTCCTAGATCAGAGATGATCAAAGGTGAGCACTTTGTTATCAGTGAACCAATGTATAATAGATGTGTAAGACCTTTATATTCACCTGCATGACTGTCCCAAGCTACAAAATCCACTAATAAGGTCTCTAGCATATATACCTTTTGATCTCTCTTGGCTTGCACTTACCTCAAATGGAGAAATGGTGTCACAAGACCTCTGCAACCTGTTGGAATATGTTCAAACCACCAAAATAAAGCTTAGAATCCTCATGATTGTTCAAGCAATGTTCTTCAACTATGCAACCTCAAAACTCTTCCCCAAGGGTTCTCAAGATCCTTATTTTCCTAATTCAAGACCATAAATGCAAGGGCAGGGTTTCACAACATGATTAATTGTTATCTAGACTTAATTCAGCTTAACCAAGGTGTCTAAGACCCTTCATATATTGTTCTAGGGAAAGTTTTGTCAATTCACCTTTCTTGTAACTCCCACACTGTGAATTATACTGGCTTTACCACTCCTACAATCATGTTTTACACAAAATGAAGGCAATCTCATTGAAGGATTCTCCCTAGAAGTACACAAACATATTATTCATACCTGGATGGTGTTCCCCAAGCCTTCATGCATTGTTTCTTAGCTCAAATTCTCCAATTTACCTTTTGTAGCCTCTTACAGTGACTTGAAACAGTCACACAAACTTTGCATAGACTGATTTCATTATAGCTGATGGCATTTCCTTTGTTCCTATGCCCATAAGGTCATTCAAACATGTCCATCATACCTCCTTCCACCTCTCATATCAACCTAAGTTCATGATTCATCTAATTATGATTGAAATCTTGACTATTACCTTCAATTTTGTGCATTGTACATTCATTGTTTTAGTTCAAAAACACAATCATATAGATCTCAGGCTACACACAACCACTCTCCTCGAGGTTTGGATGATTGATAGGTCATACCAAGACAGAAATATCTTGAAAGTTTCAAACAATTTCATTTGTTCCATCAAAAGATATACAGTGCCCTAGTTCAGGCCTGAGAAGACACATTTTTCAAATACAATCAAATTACACATTTTCAAACCTTATAAAAATTATGTGAGTCATCATTCTTACCTATAGATCCTATCCATCTTAGCGGTCAAGAGCTTTGCACCATTTAAAAGGTATTGAGGGTTTTATTCCCACTGTCCAGATAGGGTTCTCAACACAGTCCCTTAAGAAACATGTAATTTCATTCAATAGAGCTAAACCACACCTTCCTAGACATTTTGCAAGCATCATTATTCATTATCCAACTTCTTCAACCTTTGTCTACATATAATTCCTTTGAGTCACCTGTGAATAGGTGTGCATTTGCTAAGTAAAGACTCCTAACAAGCTCTTAAACTAACTCAACTTCTTCCTATGAAGGCTCAACAACCTCCTTAACATGGAAATAAGATAAATATCACCTAATACACTTTTCTAGGTCGTACATGACTACTATGACATGATGACATGGCTTTCATAGCCTTATATGATTTGTAATAACAACTAATTTAACTTTTACAAGTACTTATTGTCCTTTTACAAACACATGCATTTTTACAACATTTTTGACTCTAACACACATAGACTAATGATCATATGACCTTATTGTGCTTTGGACCTTGATGCTCCTACATTAGAGTGCCCTTGAGAGAAAAATTTGAGCTCCTATTCAAATACTTTGTCTTCTTTCTTGTCTTTCAGTTCTTTCTCATTGCCTTTGCTTGTATAGTTTGTCTTCTAAAGTTGTCATTGCATTGTTTCTCCTTAACTTTGTTCCTCTTGCTTGCTTCTTGTTTCATCCTCTTCTTCATGGTCTTTATCTTCAAGTTTGCCTCTTGTAGTTTTTCTATCTCCTTCACTATGAAGGTCAACTTTGCCTCGTGTCCATCATTGCTTGTAGTCACAGCCTCTAGATCACTACTAAGAATGAGTTCACAAGACTTAATAGTCTTCTCTGCCTGTTTTATCAACCATCCTCTCTCTCTTTCATCCTTGGCCTCTTGGTAGGCTTGGTTCACCTTAGGAATGAAGTGAAAGTCTTCAACATTGATTTTGTGCTCCTTTGCATGCCTTGAGGGTTTACATACTTCCTCATTTGAAGTTTGATTGTCTTCTACCACCTCTTCACTTTTGTCTTCATGTTTGTTTGCATAAGCCTCCTTGGCTATGGCTTCCTCCAAGTCTTTCAGTTCTTCTTGCAGCTGATCCATACTTATGTACTCAAAATCATACTTTGGTACTTCTTCACCTTCAAATGCCTCAACTTGGTGTTCTTCCACTATGGCATGTGTACCTACAAACAACCACTCAGAGAAACAATTAAAAGTAAACTTTTGAGACTCTCTGGTCTTCATGGATGCCTCCTTCTTTGATACCTCTTCTCTTCCTTGTTGCATTTCTTGCAACTCCATTCTTGGTTGCTCCTCAAGCAACTCTCCATGTCGCTCTTCTCCTGGCGACATCTCTTTCTTCTTACTCTAATCAACTGTTCTCGTCCTTCTTTTCACAATTTCCTGTATAGGCCATCTAACAACCTTCCTCATGTGAAGGTTTCATCCATGCAATTTGAAAATTGCACTCTCTTGCACCTAATGCATCATCCTTTCCAAGTCCTTTTTAATGGACTCAATCTCTTCCTGGAGCTTAGACCGCCTCTCAATTTCATTTTTCTTCACCTCTTGCCTTTTTGTAGACATCTCTACAAACAACCTTACAACTTGCATGATGATGATTAGATAAATTTAAATGCTTTCAAAATCCTCTAAACAAAGATTGGCTCTAATACCAAATGGTGCAGGGGTCAATACCAAATTTGCTTGTCTTTAACTTTGAAATGTATCTTCCTTTGTTGAAGGGTTATCATTCAGTGTTTGGTCCAAGTTTTCAAGAAATCAACCTGCTCAAACTCACACCAACCCCTGCTTGAGGATCACTAGTTGAGGTACTGTGCACCTTGTTAGGCTCCAAACACCTTAAGTCCTTCCTACAATAGGATTTGCATGCAACTTCTATACACCTTAGCCTATGCTTTTAACCCTTGATGTCTATGGAGACCTAATGCATGCTTTGTATGAAAGACAAACCATTAAAGAGCTTCCTAGATCAGAGATGATCAAATGTGATCACTTTGTGATCATTAAACCAATGTATAATAGATGTGTAAGACCTCTATATTCACCTGCACGACTGTCCCAAGCTACAAAATCCACTAATTAGGTCTCTAGCATACATACCTTTTGATCTCTCTTGGCTTGCACTTACCTCACACGGAGAAATGGTGTCACAAGACCTCTGCAACCTATTGGAATATGTTCAAACCACCAAAATAAAGCTCAGACTCCTCATGATTGTTCAAGCAATGTTCTTCAACTATGCAACCTCAAGACTCTTCCCCAAGGGTTCTCAAGATCCTTATTTGCCTAATTTAAGACCATATATACAAGGGCAGGGTTTCATAACATGATTAACTGTTATCTAGACTTAATTTAGCTTAACCAAGGTGTATAAGACCCTTCATATACTATTCTAGGGAAATTTTGTCAATCCACCTTTCTCGTAACTCCCACATTGTGAATTATAATGGCTTTACCAATCTTACAGTCATGTTTTACACAAAATGAAGGCAATCTCATTGAAGGATTCTCCCTAGAAGTACTCAAACATATTATTCATACTTGGATGGTGTCCTCCAAGCCTTCATGCATTGGTTCTTAGCTCAAATTCTCCAATTCACCTTTTGTAACCTCTTACAATGACTTGAAATAGTCACACAAACTCTGCACAATCTGATTTCATTATAGTTGATGGCATTTCCTTTGTTCCTATACCCATAAGATCATTCAAACATGTCCATCATACCTCCTTGCACCTCTCATATCAACCTAAGTTCATGATTCATCTAAATCCAAAAACATCTTCACAATCTATTATTCATGAATGCATGCCTCACATAATAGAAAACTAGTCACCAACAAAGATCTTAATGTCTCACAAATCACTTGTATGTCTCCTTCCAATTTAGGATTTCCAAACTTCACACCTTAAAAGTCATGCAACTCCATCACATATGGAATAGGTTTTGCAAATATAACTTCAACTCATGTAAAATTCCTTCGAGATAAGGCTTTCCACGGTAAAATCCAACTATCGTGGTTTAAAAGTAGAGATCGAGTCTTATTACCATGAAGTGGTAAATGTCTAAAGATAATCAAAGGAAGATAATAACATAAAAATAATATTATGCCATATAAAGTCCACAAAAGTAATGATAACCAAAAAAAAAGTGATAATAATTATGCTCCTTTTTCATGCCATCAAAGCACATTACATTACAAAGTGGCAGTGAACTCGTTATCTAATAGTCATGCAAAGACTAAAAGTGATAGTTCCCTAATACCATTCCATGGGGTCAAATAAAGGGGGGTGATTATAAAAACCCACTAGGTCAAGTCTATTCATAGCTAACAAGGTGGTGAGTACTACAAATTCAAAAGCCATGTTATTTGAAGTCTTCACAAGTTATATAATATCTTTCAACCTAACAATTGTCACAAGGGTGATATGTAGCAAGATCCACTCAAGCAGGGGTTACTATCACATGTAATTAAAAACTCATAATCACAATAATGCCCATGTGACCACTAATTATCTTTTATATAACATCTTCACAATCCATAATTCATAAATACATGGCTCACATAATAAAATACAAGTCACAGACAAAGCTCTCAATGTTTCACAAACAACTTACATGTCTCCTTCCTATTTAGGGTTTCCAAACTAACACTTTGAAATCCATGTAAATCCATCACGTATGGTTTAGGTTTTGCAAATAAAGCTTTGGCTAATGTAAGATCCCTTCGAGATAACACTTTCCATAATAGAGTCTGGTGTCACCCAGATTTCATCCTGAAATCTGCGACTACCCTATCTGAAAATTTTTCGTACTTTTAAAATAATGGGTCATTTTGTGTTTTTTATTTCCTGAAAGTTTTTTTATTGTGTTAGGATATTCCCAAAAGAGCCATATTAGCCTTTTTCGCCAAATACCCAGATGCCCAAAATTGTTATATTCTGTCATCGAGATTTATCTACGGGAAATTTGTATTTAATTATTTTGAGCCCCGTATGAGGCTATTTGCGCACTCCATTTTAACTCTGTTACGATCGAACATATCATTATTCCCTTGTACTAGAAGAATTTTAACTTAGGAATAAGTTTTAGGCTTTATTTGTGACTTTTGGCAATTTTTTGTGTTTTTGTGTTGTTCCGTTTCATTTTCTATGAAATTTCCTCTGGATCAATTCCTTTACCAAGTTAGCCTAATTCTTAGCTTGGAGCAGATGGAGAACATATACGACACATTATGCCTAGAGGAAGTCACCATCAGAGGTCTGAATCACTGGGAAAAAGTAAAGTCGTGCACAGAAAAGCCCCCTGCAGGGGATGGGTGCATTTTTGAAAAATAAAGGATTTAAGTTGCAATGGGAAAAATAGAAGCAGTAGTGTAAGGCAGGAAATTTTGTACATGCATAACAAGGCCTAGCACGGTACTTTTTCCCCATAATAGAAAATTCACTTAAGCTACAGTGGGAAAATTAGAGGCAACAGGTAGGCGGGAATTTATTGCCTTCCTTGCAGGGTAAAAATTCCCCATGGTGAAATAAAAGAAAAGTGACTTAAGTGAAATCATGAGATTTTATTACCTGTCATGCAGGGTAAATAATCCCATTGTCAAATTCAAATCACTTAAGTGGATCATGGGATTTCTAGGGCTGGCTTGTAAGGGTAAATAATCCACATTGTCATGTGACTTTTAAAAATAGAAATTCTATTATTCCAAAAAGTGCGACCCACCTTGGGTGAATAATAATGCATTGAATAAATATTTGTTAGTATTTATTCACCCAATTTTTGGCACGTAGGATTGTGTAAAAGTCAACAAAGGGAAGTGGACAAAAGGAAATTAAAAATAGAATTCTAAAATTAAATAAATTTAATTTATTTAATGCAACCCCTTTTGAGAAGGAATTAATACTTTTTAAAGTATTAAATGATTATATTAATTCCTATTTTTAGTGGCTAAGGTTAAAGCACACTGTGAAGCTTAAGTGAAGTGAAGAGTGGATGATTAAATTGATTAAATTTAATTTAATGGATGGTTGTCCTTAAACATGCTATTTTTAAAGAGAGAAGCATGATTTTTAATTAATTAATTGCTAGGAATAGGAAGGGCAATTATTAATTATAGAATTGTGAGGGTTATATAAGCATGGGCTGCCATATGGGTGAATTATTTAATTCACAGGTAAAGAATTGCAGCCAAGAGGAAAAGTGTGTCCCATTTGAAGAAGGATTTTGCTCAGGCAAGGTGGAAACAAGGCTAAAAGCTTCCAATTTGGCGAATGCTTTGAAGGAGGTTGATCTTTGTCTGCATAATTGTTTGCATAAGTGTTATAGGTGCTAAGGTGTTGTTGAAAAGATTCATGCTCTCTTTATGTGCAAATTAAACACCAATTTTTTGGGGCAGTAGGCTTGAAAAATGTAGATTTTTATAATTAAAATTCACTATTCATGCTACGATGGCCATCTTTGTCTAAATTACTTACAAGAATTCATTACAAGTGCTTTTACAAAAGAAAATGAGCTTATAATCAATGTCCAATACATTGCATGTATCCTCCAAATTTGAAGAAATATCCAGATCTACACCGGTATTGAAGAATTTCGGCCAAATAAGAAGAAAAAGAATTATTTAGACAAGGGATAGACAAAGCCATGGTGAAGAAAGATGAAAAGGAAAGCACAATAGAGTCATAGCATCACTTCCAAATTTACAGATATTGGAGACATGGATCTAGGCTTGGAACCTCTTGCTAAATTGATAGATCAGATCATATAGCAGGAAAGACTTCACTCATTTGTGTAAGGAAAAAATTCACTCATACGTACAAATTAAAAGCAATGGGATTATTCAAGATACAACTTTTCCATCTACAACCCAGTTGTAAAATTTTATTATACAGGTGCAGATCCAGATGTAGATGCAGATGCAGATGTAAATCTATATGCAGATCTAGATCTCATAGTTTCAAAAGCTTCCAGCACAAAGGCTTCATCCTCTTCTTTCAAATGTATCCTGTGAAGAAGTTAGTGCGTGCAAAAGTCATTCCAAGATCTTGTGCATGTTCTTTCATCTTCTAGTTGAAGCCTTCATTGAAGTTTTCATTCACCTGGAGTTCTTTCTAGAATTTTTAATTGCTCATATGCAATTAAAAATAAGGATGATGAGTTATCTACAACAAAAATTGCAATGATGCAATGTACTTGGATAATAACTACAAAAGCTTTAAAGGATAAAAGAGAACACAAGGCGAAGGCGAAATCCAGCTACTGTTGCTTCTAGATCCAGCTCACTTCTAGATCCCGGCTTGTTGTTTCTAGATCCAGTCATTTCTAATTCCAATCTGTTTCCAATTCCAACTTGCTTCTAGATCCAGCTTTGCTCCCCAGATCCAATTTGGTGAGAATCAAAGACAAAAGAATCAGCTGTATGCAGACATGAAAAATGACAAGACTGCAACTTTCCTCTTCCTTCTTCTTTCCTTTGATAAAGTAATTGAGCGATCAATTAAATTATATAACTTAAAGTGATTGGTTTAAAAGCCATTACTTGAAGAAGTCAACTACTTGGAGATAGGTGACAGGTGTGCAAAATAGAAGGTTCTATTTTTAGTTACAAATCATACATGTCATGCAAAGAGAAATTCTAGGATGGAGATTGCTAGTTGTTTCTTTCCTCTGACTTCCACATGTGCCAGTTCAACAAAAGCTTCCAACTTATAATTACCCCTCTACATTCTATAAGTAGAGGAAGAACCTTCGGGTTGATAATCAGAATTTGTAAGCAGAAATCTTGTGTTCTATACTTTGTGCTGAACCCCTGAGAGCCACTTGGAGCAAATGAATACAAATGAGTAGGTTTCTGGAGAACTTTGTGTCACGGTGTACTATGTTTCTTGCTTTTAAATCTTATATCTCTTAATAAACTTTGTGTTATTTTAAATTTGGATCTAGATCTACCTTTGTTTTAGAATTATGTGTTTATATCTATTGGATTCTTCTATGTGCATGCAATCAGCTCTGCCATCTACTGATTGGGATGCATGTCTTCCCCATTTCTTCTATGTGTTTATGTAATTACCTTCTTCTATAACTTTTCCTTTCTTTAAACAGCAGCTTACTTGCTGTAGAACTGTTCAGTTATGGTTCATAAACTGAGTAGTTAAATTAAAACCCCATTTAGATAATAACACATTTTTATTGACAAATCTGACACGAGAGCCTCACCGGTTAAATGAGGGAGATTTATCTCATGACTGCCTAGGTTTTGTGCTATGCAGAAAATCTAGCCAATAGTTTTTGCTGACTCCACTGGGGAACAACTATCTTTGCAGATCAAAGCTTATCTTTTGAGGATCAGAGTGTTTTTCATACAAATCTCAACCTAGTTGAACGTCCATTCACCCGATCCGTGAAGGCGCAAGGAAGGACTGATCATTTCTTCAGACTGTAGGAGCAATTCAATTTCAATCATCCTCCTCAAGTTAGAAGCCGCAGATCTAGTCTCTCACCAGGTAGAAGAGTGCACACTCATCCATATCTGGATCATCTTCAGCATAATCCGGCAGCTAGAATTATTCATCAAGTCTATTCTCAAAGAAGACGTGCTCCTTTCATGATGCAAAATCAGCCACTTGCCCCTGCAGCACCTGTTCCATGGGGTGCAACCTTTGGACCTCTGAATCTGACTCCTCCTATGCATGATCTACCTAAAGGGATGAGAAAGAATTTTCTGAAATTCTTTGGTGACGGAAAGTAAAATCTAGATGACCACTTGGCTGCGTTTTTCATATCATGTGGAGTGCTTGAAGTCGAACATGAAGATGTATCTGTAAGACTCTTCATAGAGACTATGCATGACTTGGCTGGAGAATGGTTCTATCGGCTAGCTCCTGGCACCATAACCAACTGGGTTACTATGCAGGATGCATTCCTGAAAAGATTCAAGGCAGCTGAAGATTCCAGCACTTTGATAACCCAATTGACTCAGTTGAAGAAGGAACCACATGAGCACATGCGGGATTTTATTGCAAAATTCCAAAGATTACTATACAAAATTCCGGCTTCTGCTTCTCTGAATGACGAGAATCAAAATGTATTCTTCATCAATGCTTTGCTTCCTGAAGTAAGCTATCAACTACGAAGAGCACGTCCTGTTGATTTGTTAGCAGCTCAAAACATGGCAGTTGAAATTGAAGATGACCTCATCATGGCTGGAAAGATAAAGAGCAACACTTCTAGAGTTGAAATTTCATCCTCTACTACTACTTTTGATTCATTGCTGCAAAAGTTAGCAAATGAGATGATGCAGATGAAGAAACAAATGGCTCAAATGGCTCAAGACAACAACACTGCTCTTGCTCGGAATTTCAACAACAACCGGAACCGCATTGTTGGTTCCCAAAGATTAGCAATTGACGCTGCTCCCAGAAACAACGTGGAGATGAATGAAGAAGACATAGATGCTGACGCTGATCAGCTCGAGGATGATGATTTTATAGGTCCTGCTGGCAACTCCAACATTAATTACCTAAACTACAAATCTGAATATGACGATGAGAAACTTCATGAAGATGATCATGGTCATACATATGCAGTACTTACAAGATCACAAACTCGCCAAGCTGAAGCATTAGCAGACAAGCAAAGAAGGGGCATCCCTTTACCTTCTTCCTTGGCTCCTAGAGATAAGAATGCAAGTTCTTCATCGCAACCATAGAAAACAACTCAGGTATCTGAATCTATTTCTTCTTTTGACATTATTGATCATGCCAAGAAAACTAAAGTTCAAATGTCAGAAGCCGAATACCTGAGAGCTTTTCCTGAGCAATTAAATAGGCTAGTCAAATATGTATAATCACCAGGACAATCCAATACATCAAAAGGCCTTTTGCCTAAGCCTAAAGATACTCCACAAAACAACTCTGCAGTTAAACCCTCACCATCTTTTGACAAGGTGGAACCTTTCTATGTCTCATTATTGCTTAATGGTTTCAAGTTAAGCAATTGTATTCTAGATTCGGGTGCTTCTGACAATGTCATGCCAGCTAAAGTTGCAGATGCTCTTGGGCTTACCTTGACAAAGACCATAAAAAGGTGTTACTCCATGGAGAACAAGTCCCTTTAATCGGACAAATCAAAGATGCACAAGCTGTTCTGGCAGCTTTTCCTGACAAAAGATTAAAGATGACAATCTTAGTTGCAGATATTCCTGTCTCCTACGAGATGTTGCTGAGTAGAAACTTCTGCAAAGAGCTGGGAGGAGAAGTAAAGATGGATTGGTCATGTGCTCATATTCCCATCAAAGGAATTAATCAGAAGTTGGAGCCGGAAAAGAAGTCCAGGTACACGGTTACAAAATCTGAGGATCCTAGATCTCAGATTCTTTTTCAGGAATCTGACCATGGGGTCTATTTCTTGGAAACGGATAAAAATGTACCAGAACAAGAATTTCAACCAGAGCTAGAGACAACAAAAGAAGAAAAAAAAATTTGGACTCTAGAGTTTAAAGGCACATGTTGTTCTTTTGGATCAGGAGTTGGCGCTCTACTAATATCTCTAGATCATGAGGTATTTTCATACTCCCACAAGCTAATGTTCGAGAACACCAATCATATGGCAGAGTATGAAGCATTGCTTCTAGGAATGGAGCGAGCTAAGAAGAAAGGAGTAAAACTCCTCAAAGCCCAAGGAGATGTTGAACTTCTAGTAAAGCAAGTTTGAGGGCAAAGTCAAGTCAAAAGAGATAAGTTGGAGCGTTACAGAGATAAAGTACTTTCCGCCACATTCAATTTTGCAGCCTTCTCTATTGACTTTATTCCAATGAATCAAAATTCTAAGGCAGATTCTTTGGCAGTCATAGCTATACTATTGAATCCGGATAGACCACCGTCCATATTCAGACAAGGAAACTATAAAGTGGAGATGGTCTACCACCCCAAAATCCCTGAACAAACATTTGCATGTCTGCATGTTGAGGGGAGTAAATCACCACCACGACAAACAGTCACAGAAAAAGATGATCCATGTTATGGTGATAGCAGTGGAATGATCCAACCAAAAGGTAACAAAATCCCCAAGGATTTGGTTTTCTTAGTGGAAATTTTCAACAAGAATGATCAGTGCCTGAAGAAGAACAAAGAATATGGTGATAGTTCTTCCTCAGAAATACAGCAAATAAATCTGGGAACGGAGCAAGTTGATGCAGACTTACCCGCCACAAAGAGAAGAAAGGATGAGCCACCACCAGATGAAGTTGATTAAAACTTACGCAGAGTATTTGACAAGAAGGCCAAAGAAAGGAAGTTCGAGATCGGAGACTGGGTACTCTGGTGGGACAAGAGATATGAATCAAAGGGCATGCACGACGAATTTGATTCACTTTGGAAAGGGCCCTTCGTGATCAAAAGAGTTGCAGAAATGGATACCTTCTTCCTCACCTACCGGGATGGAATTGAGTTACCACTGCCTTTCAATGGGCAGCATCTAAAACTTTTCCGGACATTAAAAAAAAAGGGTAAAACTTGTATGTATATAAATAAAACCTTGTTTGTTTTTCCTTGTTTTGTTTTTGTGTTGTGTTGTTTTTGTTTGCCTGACCCCGTGCCCAAAAGACAAGACACGAAACCAGAGATGTTGGGGTCTCATCTTTTCCCTTGTCATTTTGACACAGAAAAAGATGTCCACAGACGGAGCCGACTGGTGTCACCCAGATTTCATCATGAAATTTGTGACTACCCTATCTGAAAAAAATTTCATACTTTTAAAATAATGGGTCATTTTGTGTTTTTATTGCTTGAAAGTTCTTGTATTGCGTCAAGATATTCCCAAAGAGCCATATTAGTCTTTTTCGCCAAATATCTAGATGCCCAAAATTGTTATATTCTGTCGTTGGGATTTGTCTACGGGAAAATTTGTATTTAATTATTTTCAGCCCCGTATGAGGCTATTTGTGTTTTTTTTAACTCTGTTATGATCGAACATATCATTATTCCCTTGTACCAAAAGGATTTTAACTTGGAATAAGTTTTGGGTTTTATTTATGACTTTTGACAATTTTTCGTATTTTTGTGTTGTCTCGTTTCGTTTTCTGTGAAATTTCTCTAGAACAATTCATTTGCCGGGTAAGCCCGATTTTTGGCCTAGAGCAGCTGGAAAACATATACGCACGTTATGCCCAGAGGAAGTCACCATCGGAGGTCTCGATCATTGGGAAAAAGTGAAGTCGTGCACATAAAAGCCCTTGCGGGGTTGGCCGCATTTTTGAAAAATAAATGATTTAAGTTGTAATGGGAAAAATAGAAGTAGCAGGCAAGGTGGAAATTTTGTACTTGCCTAGCAAGGCCTAGCAGGGTACTTTTTCCCATGATATAAAATTCACTTAAGTTGCAGTGGGAAAATTAGAGGCAGCAGACAGGCGGGAATTTATTACCTGCCTTGCAGGGTAAAAATTCCCATGGTGAAATAAAAGAAAAGTGACTTAAGTGAAATCATGGGATTTTATTGCCTATCATGCAGGGTAAATAATCCCATTGTCAAAATCAAATCACTTAAGTGGATTATGGGATTTCCGGGGTTGCCTTGCAGGGTAAATAATCCCATTGTCATGTGACTTTTAAAAATAGAAATTCCTTATTCCAAAAAGTGCGACCCACCTTGGGTGAATAATAATGCATTAAATAAATATTTGTTAATATTTATTCACCCAATTTTTGGCACCCAGGCTTGTGGAAAAGTCAACAAAGGGAAGTGGACAAAAGGAAATTAAAAATAAAATTCTAAAATTAAATAAATTTAATTTATTTAATGCAACCCCTTTTGAGAAGGAATTAATACTTTTTAAAGTATTAAATGATTATATTAATTCCTATTTTCAGTGGCTAAGGTTAAAGGACACTGTGAAGCTTAAGTGAAGTGAAGAGTGGATGATTAAATTGATTAAATTTAATTTAATGGATGGCTGTCCTTAAACATGCTATTTTTAAAGAGAGAAACATGATTTTTAATTAATTAATTGCTAGGAATAGGAAGGGCAATTATTAATTATAGAATTGTGAGGGTTATATAAGCATGGGCTGCCATATGGGTGAATTATTTAATTCACAAGTAAAGAATTGCAGCCAAGAGGAAAAGTGCACCCCATTTGAAGAAGGATTTTGCTCAGGCAAGGTAGAAACAAGGCTAAAAGCTTCCAAATTTGGCGCATGCTTTGAAGGAGGTTGATCTTTGTCTGCATAATTGTTTGCATAAGTGTTATAGGTGCTAAGGTGTTGTTGAAAAGATTCATGCTCTCTTTATGTGCAAATTAAACACCAAATTTTTGGGGCAGTAGGCTTGAAAAGTGCAGATTTTTATAATTAAAATTCACTATTCATGCTACGAAGGCCATCTTTGTCTGGATTAATTACAGGAATTCATTACAGGTGTTTTACAAAAGAAAAAGAGCTTTAATCAATGTCCAATACATTGCATATATCCTCTGAATTTGAAGAAATATTCAGATCTACACCATTATTAAAGAATTCCAGTCAAATAAGAAGAAAAAGAATTGTTCAGACAAAGATAGACAAAGCTATGACGAAGAAAGATGAAAAGGAAAGCACAACGGAGTCATGCATCACTTGTAAATTTACAGATATTGGAGACACGGATCTAGGCTTGAAACCTCTTGCTGAATTGATAAATTGATCCAAAGCAGGAAAGAATTCATTCATGCGTGCAGAAAAAACTTCACTCATGCGTGCAGGAAAAACTTCACTCATGCGTACAGATTAAAAGCAGTGGGATTATTTGAGCTGCAACTTTTCCATCAACAACCCAGTTGCCAGAGTTTGTTATGTAGGTGTAGATCCAGATGCAGATGCATATGTAAATCCATATGCAGATCCAGATCTCATAGTTGCAAAAGCTTCCGGCACAAAGGCTTCATCCTCTTGTTTCGAATTCAGCCCGTGAAGAAGTCAGTGTGTGGAAAATTCCTTCCAAAATCTTGTGCAAATGCTCCCATCTTTCAGTTGAAGCCTTCATTAAATTTTCATTCATTCGAAGTGCTTTCCAGAATTTTTAATTGCTCATATGCAATTAAAAATAAGGATGATGAGTTATTTACGGCCAACCTTGCATTGATGCATGTACAAAAGAAGAACTGCAAAAGAGTGAAGGATAAAAGAGAAGACAAGGCGAAGGCAAAATCCAGTTGTTTCCAATTCCAGCTTGTTGTTTCTAGATCCAGCTACTTCCAGCCGCTTCCAATTCCAACCGCTTCAAATTCCAGTCGTTTCCAATTCCAGCTTGCTCCCAGATCCAGCTACTCCCAGATCTAGTTTGGTGAGAATCAAAGGAAAAAAAATCAGCTGCAGGCAGACATGAAAAACGACAAGACTGCAGCTTTCCTCTTCCTTCTTTCCTCCGACAAAGTAATTGAGCGATCAATTAAATTATAAAACTTAAGTGATTGGCTTAAAAGCCATTACTTGAAGAAGTCAACTACTTGGAGATAGGTGGCATGTATAAAATAGAAGGTTCTATTTTCAGTTGCAAATCATACATGTTATACAAAGAGGAATTCCAGGAGGGAGATTGTCAGTTGTTTCTTTTCCAACTTCCACATGTGCCAGTTCAACTAAAATTTCCAACTTGTAATTGCCCCTCTACATTCTATAAGTAGAGGAAGAACCTTCGGGTTAATCAATCAATCAGAATTTGTAAGCAGCAATCTTGTGTTATAGACTTTGTGCTAAACCCTGAGAGCAACTTGGAGCAAAGAAATACAAAGGAGCAGGTTTCTAGAGAACTTTGTGTCACAGTGTACTGTGTTTCTTGCTTTAGTCTTAGATCTCTTAATAAACTTTGTGTTATTTTAGATCTGGATCTAGAGTTGTCTTTGTTTTATAATTGTGTGTTCATGTCTATTAAGTTTCTTCTATGTGCATACAATTAGCTCTGCTATCTACTAATTGGGATGCTCATTAGTATCTAATGTAAGTCAAAAACCATAATCATAATAATGGCCATTCAAATTGGTGACCACATAATGGTCTGCCAACATGAGAGTTCAGGTCCTCCAAGCCCTAAAGTGATGTCTACCACATTCACTCATAGGGTGCTAATTTAACCATACACCAAAGGTTATCTAGGTGTTAATACCACGTTATGATTAGGGCCCATTTTGTGCTCTATAAACCAACAAGAGTGAGGTCAACAACATTATAATGAGGTATTATGTCATGCGGAAAATGCTTTTTGATCAACATAAGATGCAAGCAAGGTGTCGCTATTGCTAAGGTAGTGTCAAGAGTCGCTCACAAAGAGCTCATGCCATCATCAAGTGCTCACTTGCCACATCCCTTTACCCACAAGAGGTGGATCTTAACAACTCCTAGGATTCTCTATGTGCTTCACACATTAATGTGATATCAATTACCTTCTCTGTGAAGGGAGAAAAGATCTCGTTGATGATCATCTGAACGTCAACTTTAGGGGTGACAAAATAGGGTGTGATAACATGGAAGCAACTCTTTGGTTCATTCAACATGTTTGTAAAGGCAAACCAATGTGCATAATACTATTGTTGCATTTCCTAACCCGGTTTTGGAAATATAAGCTACAAACATATCCATATAAAGAGGTGATGTGCCACCTCCTCCAATGGAGTGTTGCCCTTTCTTTGGAGATACTTTGCAATTTTGCTTATAACTTTTCTCAATGCTTTTGGAATGTTGCCCTCTTTTGAAAATTTGCATTCCGTTCTTCTTTGGTCACATGGAGAGGTGTTGTGCTACCTCCTCCATTTAAATGTTGCCCTCCCTTAGGATATACTTTACATTCTTCTTGAGCATGCATAGATGTAATCATGTTTGCAACATCTTTTGAGAAAGTAATAGCTAAGAATATTTCTCTAGAAGATAATTTTGTTTCAGCTACCTTTGAGCATTCCCCAACCTTTATGATGCCACCAAAATACCTCAAATTTGCATTTTGTCGCCTAGCATTAACATATATGTGATTTCTCATTCATTGGCCATTCCTGCCAAGTCCTTGGACACTATACCCATCTTCATCATCAAATTTGAACCAATGTCGTAAGTTTGATTCTCAATACTATAAGAGACTCGTTTAATGTTTCATTTCACAAGAAAGAGCACATGGTAAGGTGCTTGCCTTCGTCGTGATTTGGGCCTCTTGTGTATAGGCTAATCTCCTTTGTCCAATAGTCTCTTCTTTCCTCCACTTCTTCCCATTATTGTTGGAATGTGGCCAACATCTATTTGTTTGTAACCTATATTTGTTACAAATCCTCCATTACATCAACTAGTACAAAAATCTTAAATACATCTATCTAAGAAACATCAATATATATCAATCTCAAGGCCAGTATTTTGGATTTTTTTTTCATATAACATTGATTAATAACTCTGATACCTTCTCTATGAATTCCCAATAACTAATGACAAATGGCATATATTTAGTTGCACCATTGTGTTGGATTGGAAAGAAACTTTCCTTACAAAAAAATGGCCTCCAAACTCAATTGTATGGCCAAGATATTACAGTTTTTTGATTGACTTCTCCCAGCAAAAATAAAAAACTTCTAGGTGATGGTCAAATGGATGTCAAATTTAAGTTCAAATTTGTCATGTGACGGTCAAATAGACATCAAAATTAATATCATAAATTAATAGGTAACTAGTTTCGGACATTATACTCCACCACCACCAGCTGCCTTGTTAGAATGCCTATCAATGTAATACGGAAACCTTCATTTATGACCACTCTGTTTTGTAGCTATTGATTCTTCATTTCCAATGTTAAACCATCTTCCTTAGCTCTTGATTCTCTTATTAAATCTGCCAATTGTTTTCTTGAAGTTCTTGGATTCATTTTTACTTCAAAGTCTAATCCATGGCTAAGCTATTGATACATAATGGATAAATAGAAAATTCACTTAGAATTTATTTGAGTAAAAACAAACAAAAACTTTGTGCCCAGATATCAATTATAAATTAGGAAAATTAGAAGCCTTACGAACACATAGATCTCTATAAATATATAGCTGATATTAGTCTTGCATACATCTAAAAGTGGGATATTTCTGTAGCCAAATAGCCGAGTGTAACAAAGAATAAGAAAGGAGTTGAGAAGGGAGAGAGCTTTGGTATTCAGCAATGTGCTCTTGTAAGCAATTTTTTTAGTGCAATAAGAGGTGTCCATTTAAATGTTGGATTTTTTTTCCTAGGTATTGGGTTTCTTCGAGTTAAACTATTAAGTGGTTTTTCCTTAGATATCGGGTTTCTTCGAGTTAAACAATTAAGTGGCATTGTGATGTATAAATTTGTATTTCCTTTTAACGTCCTAGCTCCATATTTCCTTAAAATTGGTATCTGCCGAAATTTTCATTCGAATGCATAAAGCATTGAAAACCATTACTTGATGCAAGCATTTTTAGTTGTTCCGCATAAAGATCCACATTGTTGAATAATCAATTGGAATATCCAATGGAATTATAGATAATATTGGTGTCAAATCTAATTGTTCAGTGGACTTGTAAGTGTTGCATTACATTTTTATGCTTATTAGAAAGAAGCAAGAATGTGAAGGTGGGGTTGCTGTAAGTGTTGCATTACATGTTTATGCTTATTAAGAAGAAGCAAGAACGTGAAGGTGGGATTGCTTTTCCTAGACCCTGGAGTTAGGACTTTGCATACAATGACATATTATAGTTAGGACTTAACATTCAACGATATATTCTAGTTTAGATCCCAATGAAGCCGGTTCTTAATACTAGAGGCAAAAGTTGCAGACCCCACCGATTCCATTTAGAAATCGGTGGCATCTCTCACCAAAAGAGGCAAAGATAAAAGTGGATTACCAAGAGGAAGGGGGGCAATGGCAATGAGAGCTCCAATGAAGAAGAGGCTTTAGGTGGGGAGCATCAAAACTGACATTCAAAATAAAAGCAAAGGTAGAGACAACAATATGGGGTTCAATGTGATGCTAAAAAGCTCAATAGTTTGCTCAAATAGCTTGGGGTCTACTTCAGGATAAACGAAGTAAAAAGGAAAAACTTAATTTTGCTCACTTGAAGAAATCTAAAAATGCCTTCAGATGGTGGGACGGATATGTGGATGTTTTGTGGCTAAGCAATACATCAAAGATGACTACAAGGGGGTTACAAAGGAGTTAATTTAATCATAATTCTACCTTCTACGATAAAGAAAGAGCGCCTAAATAAGTAATAATGATACCGGCAAGAGGGACAAAAGTGTTAAAAAACTGTAACTCTAAAATCCATAAGAAAGCCATTTTGCTTGATATTTCTTCTAAACAGTTGGGGTTGGTACCAAAGTTTATTGGAAGGCTTACATACATTCAAAGGCTGGCACATCGCTTTGGTGTAGCTTGAGTATTGAAGAGGCGAGCAATAAGGCTCTTTACATTGAAATAGACAAAACAAACCAACTTAAATATCAAATAGGTCGGACTCGAGAAAAAGGAGGAAAATTGCAGCAGTCGTCCTTTAAGAGAATAAAGACTGTAGCAATGGTAAAGTGAATGACCATTTGGACGAGAAGTTTTGGAATTTACATCTAAAATTGAGGCGTAAATGGCATGTGCAAAGGAAAGGGGAGCAACAATTTGAAGCATGGCCACCTAAAAAAGGTGTGGTAGAGGTACATGGATGGGGATGGGTATGCCATTTCAAAGTAAGGTATGTGAGTAAATGAATCAGGCTAAGGCTATATTCTTTGTTATGCTGGAGGCATCCTTCTTTGAAAGTGCCCCTACAGGAATATGCCCATGTTTCCTGCGGATATTTTTCCAGTGAGCACTTCCAAAAGCAGCGAAAAAACCTTCAGACAGCAGTCACTACCAACGAAGTTCTTGTCATTGGCAGTGCTGCCATCCATGACATTGAAGCAGTTTACAGAGGACATGGGCATCCTCACAAAGCATTGCAGTTGTTTCACCAAATGCAACCAACTGGTGTCCATGTGATCAGTTTCCATTTGCTAGCATAGTCTCAAGATGTGTTAGACAGGAGCTTCGAAACTGGGCCCTTGGCAGAGCATAGTCCAAAATATCCACACCCTTATCCGAGCATTGAGCAGTTGACAGCTCCCAAGTGTAGAGGGCAAATTCAGAAGACATGAGAAATTGCTCTAGCCAAGAACAAGCTTATTCACATCCACGCAAATGCAAGTAAATATGAGGGGAATTCTCAACAATATCAATCATAGTTAGCATACTCAGCGAGCACTCGCCAAAGAAATTTGGAAATGAATAATCGCTCAGAAAACTCGCCACTCGGGCTCGCCGAGTTTTGGCGAATATTCGCCACAAATATTTGCTGACGCGGACTGTACACGCAAACACGTCTAAAACACTCAAAAACGCGGTTTTTTTCCTTTATTAGGCCCCAAAGCACTTCATTTTCATACACAACCATTTGAGCTTGTATTTCTTGTGTTGAATGGATTTTTGAGCGAATTCGAAGAGGAAGTTTGAAAAATTGCATTTGGAGGTAAGTGTTTTTTTTTTTTTTTTAATTCTATGAAGTTTTTGCAAATTTGGTATATATTATTAAAATTTTATATATTCATATTGTAATTCTAAATACATCTAATGTAAAAGTGAATGCTTTTAAATTTTTAATAGTCATTTGCAGTCGGAGGTAAAAAAAAATTGTTACGCAAATTCATTCTAAATTATTTAAATTTTATATATTCGTATTGTAGTCGATTCATCGAATATGTTTTGTAATTTAAAAGCGTTCAATGTGATTGTGAATCATTTTAAATTTTTAATACTCATTTGCAACCGTTGGTATGTTATTTTTATAAAATTACGGTGAAATATGGTTATTCAGGCACATTTTAAAAAAAAATTTAATTAAGCTGACATTTTTTTAACTTTTTAAATGTGCGTTGTGTTGCATATTAGAGCTTAAAATGGCATTAGGCTTGGCATCTGGGACAACATCACTAACAAGAACTATTCCTGCGAATGCACGTACCCTTGCTTGGAAGTATGGTGTACGTGGACCAGTTCAGGGAACATTAGTTTGCAATTTCTGTGGCAAAACATTTTCTGGAGGCTTCAATTGTTTGAAGTATCGCCTTGCATGTATTGTTTATCGACACGTTGTGGTTTGCCCAATGTTACGGAAGAGGAAAAATGAGATGAAAGCAAAGCTAGAAGAGAAGAAACTAGAGAGGGAAAGGTTGCATGCAACCATAGAAAAAGTTGTTAGACCTGGGGTTGGAATGATAGAGAATTCAGAGGATGATGTGGCAACAATTGTGGGCTCTACTCATGATCCACACATACGAACCAGAAGAGGCACATCTGCTTCATCGAGTTCGAACAAAGGCATACATAGTTTTTTTGTGCCAAAGAACATACATGGAGCACAACCTTCATTGCAAGGTACATCCTAGAATAAGGATATGCACGAGGAGGCGGATAAAGCATGTGTAAATTTTTGGTACTACCACAACCTTCCATTCAATGAGGCAAAGAACCCGTACTGGGAGTACTTGGTGACAACATTGACGGTTGCAGAGAAAGGGTACAAGGCACCCTCTCCAAAAGATTTGAGTGGGAAATTGTTTAAGGGTGTAGTTGCAGATGTCACTACAATTCTAGAAGATCAAAAGAAAAAATGGCACAAATACGGATGCACCATTCTTTCAGATGGATGAACGGATGGAAGGAACTGCACCCTCATTAATTTTTTAGCGGTTTCAAATAGTGAAATGGTGTTTTTGAAGTCTATTGATGCCTCTAACATATTAAAAATGCAAAGAATTTGAGTGTTATGTTGGAGAAGATTGTATTAGAGGTGGGTATACAAAATGTTGTGCAAGTTGTCATAGACAATGCAACAACATATGTGGCGGCTAGGAGACCACTGCAAGAGAGACATCCATCACTCTTTTGGACTCCTTACGTGGTTCATTGTTTTGACCTTCTTTTGGAGGACATAGAAAAAATTGATTGGGTGAGGCCGGTTGTAGAAGATGTGAGAAACATAACAAAGTACATATATAGTCACCCTTGAGTTCTAAGCTTGATGAGAGAACACACAAAGGGGAAAGAGCTTGTCCGAGCCAGTGTGACAAGGTTTGCAACTAATTTTTTGACGTTGCAAAGTATTTTTAGTTTGTTGACATCATTGAAGCAAATGTTTGTGAGTCGAGCATGGCTAGACTCACAATATTCAAAGAAAGTTGATGGAGAGAGGATTGCAGAGGTAGTTTTTGATGATATCTTTGCAAAGAGAGTTATAGAGATCATCAAGGTAATTTCAAACTTCAATTTATATTTCAAGTTGATTCCTTTATTTTAATTTGTTAAATTATAAATATATTGTTTTTTTTTTTTTTACTTTATTTGTAAGTTTGTAACCTTACATTTTAATTTGTGTGTAGGTGTCAGAGCCGTTGATGACGGTTTTGCATTTGGTTGATGGGGAGAAAAACCCTATGGGGTACATTTATGGGGCCATGGATAGGGCCAAAGAGTCTATCCAAAACTATTATGGGGGGATATCGTCAGATATGGCCCCTTTTGGGAGATTATTGACCGGAGGTGGAACAATCAACTCCACTAACCTATTCATGCAGCGAGGTACTACCTCAACCCCAAGTTTTTCTTCTCCGACGGCTTCACAAATGTGAACAGAGGGCCTTTCAACATGTATTGAGAGGATGATACCAGAGGTTGAGACAAGGGACCTCATTATTTTAGAACTGCAAAATTACAAACATGTTAGGGGGAGGCTCTTTTCTTCAGCGTTAGCTAAGGGAGAAACACGCAGTCACTAGGTAATAAAAATTAGAATGTTTACTAAGTTACTTATTAGTTACAAATTTGATTTTATTAATTACTTATAAACTTTTGATTATCTTGTTTGTAGGTTCTTGGTGGGAGGATTGGGGAGGAAATACCCCGCATCTTCAAAAGTTAGCCCTCAGAATTCTATCTCAACCTTGTAGCGCTTCTAGATGTGAATGCAACTGGAGTTTGTTTGAAGCCACTCACACGAAGAAGCGCAACAAGTTGACTCAAAAACGGCTCAACAACTTGGTTTTTGTGTAATACAATCTCCGGCTTCATACAAGAAAAGTGGAGACCACATCAAAGGAGCTTATTGATTTGGATGAGATAGATCCATACAACGAGTTCACAGAGGATGAGATTGCTTCTTTCGAGAGGGAAGCTATGGAGGGAGAAGCACTAGCGGGAGATATTGGATTGGATGACATTTTTGGAGGTGATCTCAAACATGCAGTAGAGGAACCACCACCATCTACTACCAAGTTTGAGCCAGAGTGACAGCCTTCTAGGAATGAGGAGACACAGCCGAGTGTGGGGACTAGTAGAGGCACTAGACCCTCTCCCCAATATTTCTCTAGAGCGGGGAAGAGGAAAATGTAACTTGCATAGATATGAAATTTATGATGATAATTTTCAATGACAATCATCATAAATTCATAGCACTTATCAGTCGGCTGTTGTCTTCACATGATGATGCGACTTTGTATTGTATTTGTATTCAAATCTAATAGAAAACACTTCCCCAACATTTTATGGACTCATTTGATACATTTTGTAGCTATATTTTTCATAAAATTTATGTTTTTTTAATGAAATTTGAATATTTTTTAAGTTGCCGAATATTCCCGAATATTTGCCACCAAAGTCTTGCTGAGTTTTTGCCAAGTAAAAAAAAAATTGGTTTGCCGAATATGAATAGGCAAACTATGATATCGACTATTATTTGTAATAGGCTTGAAGAAAAACTTAGCATTTTTTGTGCCATTGTTGCACGACCAAGCTTCAGCTGCATTGACATATGTAAAAGGTAGTTGTTTTTCCGAGGCTTAAACAGCCACAGATGTGACACCTTCTAAATTAGGAGAAACAAATTTGGTGTCAAAAGATGTGGTGTGCCCCTAAACTCTAATCTCTTGTTTCATTCACTTGTAACCTTAAAATCATTTTCAAATTTTATGTTCATATTTTAAATTTTTTTCTTTGGTGTACCATGGCGGCTTCATGTTTTATTTTTTACTTGAAACATTAATCTTCTTTCAACAAATCAATAAAGGCTTGAATTGTACGTCTTCTTAACCAGTAACGGATCAATAGAGATGTTTACGGAATTATAAGTTCTTATTTGTTATTGGCAGCATAATTTAGAAATATAACTTCTAACCATGGACTTGATTTAGATGTTTCTGTGGGATGTGCCTCTATTTGTATATATGCTACGTGTTGTCCCGAGAATGCTTACCATGTGTTTGACACCATGCCTCGATGAAATTTTCCAGCATAGTGTTATAACTACAGCATATGCACCCACACCATGAGGTTGTTTAAGCCCTTGAAACACACTAGAAAATCAGGCGGAAAGCCTAAAGCCCTAATGTAATGTCATGGAATTCCATGATTTTGATTTGACAATACACGTTGAATGGATAAGGGGAATACACTGTAAAACTCCTCGGGCAAATGAAACACATTCTGGAATCGCATCTATTTAGCAAGCTGAAAGGACACTGATAGTGGAGGATGTTAGGCTCAAAAATGGCATTCGAAGCAGCTGCAGATGCTACCGTATTGCGACAAGATGCTAATTAAGCTCCTTCACCCTGCCTTATTGTAATCAAGAATCTCCATCTGCTCAACAACAATCTCCAACTTGGCTATCATCCGGCTATTATTTTACCTCTGCAAATATGTTCATTCCTAACTTGGGGTCATCATGTCTAACTTTCACTCGTGCCACTTTGCATTAAGTTGAATTTTAACCTAAAGGTAGCTTTCCAATTTCCGATTGATCATCTAAAAACTCACTAATCACGGCTTGGAAAATGAGGCGGGAGAAATGACAGTGCAGAAAAGGTATATGCCAAAAAATTAAAAAATGGACGTTTTATGTTGATAGCAACTCTATATGATGTTGCAGTTGTATGTGCTCTGGTAGACATGTATGCAAAACGTGGAAGCATGCAGTTGGCATGCAAACTGTTTGACTAAATGCCTTAAAGAATAATGGCCTCATGGACTGCACTGATCGCAGGATATACACAAAATGGGTTTGTTGAAAAGGCCTTGGAACATTTCCAGCAAATGATATTGGCAGGTGTAATGCCAGACTCCACAACTTTTGCCAGCATACTCTCAGCCTTCCCCAAAATGGGAGATTTAGAACAGGGCATGGGCATCCATCCAAGTATGATGGAAAGTTGGTTTTGTTAGATGTAGTTGCAAGTGCCCTAATTGACATGCAAGTAAAATGGGGAACCATACACAAGGCACATGAACTGTTCGATAAAATGTCTCAATGAGATGCAATCTAGTGGATTGCAACAAAAGCAGGTTTTACTATAAGGTCATTGAAACTTTCAAGCAAATGCATTTGGCATTTGTAAAGCCCTGCCAAAATGGGGGCTTTAGAACAGGGCATGAACATCCATCAAAGCACAATGGAAAGTGTATTTTTGTTGAATTTTGTAGTTGCTTTGCTCTTGCAGACGTATATAAAATGTGGAAGCATACACAAAGTACATGAATTGTTTAACAAAATGGCTCGAGGAGATGTCGTCTCAAGGAATACATTTGTTTTATTTGTTTTATTAACATCTAAATGAGATCACAAACTAACTTCACCTTCAACATCCTTTCCGGTGTACTTTGCAACTTATGTGCAATTGTTAGTAAATATAGTCACCAGGGGAAGTGAGTACAAGAATGGGGACATGGTTTTCATCCCTATACTGAGGTTTTCATGTGATTAAACAAAGAAAAAGAATTTGAAACATGTGCAATGAAGATGTAACATCCCAAAATTTCTTGTAAGTTAAATTAACTACAGTTAAGTCTAAACATGATTAGATGAGATCATCATTGGGTGTAAAATTCATTTGGTTTGTCGTATCATGACCCACAGCTTCTGCTGCGGAGCATGACATTGCGAAACGAATAACCCCGCACCCACCTTGATAATCCTTCCTAAAACATGACTAGGCCTTAATCATAGGTAAAACGGTTCATAAATGATAGTGAATTTTTCGGTTATTTGTATTCCGGTTACTTTATTTTAATCGGTTTGGTGTCTTTTGTTTTGTTCGACTTTTGCAATGACCGCGATGAATACTTTCTCTGTTTTATTTGACAATGTTATATCAAACCAGCTTTATGAGAATATTCGAATTATTATTTATAGACTCGGTGATTTTCATTTGTTTGAATGTTTTATATGGAACATGGAAATTCGAATAATTATTACGATAACATATTGTTGGCAATATGTGGACTTATATTATGATGATTAATTTTACCATTAAAGTTAGGTATCAATTAAAATAAAAATTAAAAAAATGCATTATTAATTTGTGAAATTATATATTTAAATCCTTAAAGGATTTGGCATGTAAATCAAAAGTTAAAAAGAATAATAACAATATATTTTAATATTTAAAATCTGAGAATTTTGAAAAGGACACGCTTTCATCTGACACCAAGTATGTGGTATGCATTGACGCAAGAAGCAACATTGGAAAGCCCGAAAATTCTCCATTATAGTATAGTTTCTTCATTATATTTTCTTTTATTTCTCCTTTGTCTGTTTTCATTCTTTTCTTCTGGGATACCTGCGTGAGTTTTGGGAGGAAGGAAGGATTCAACTTGTTGAAGCTGGAAGAGTAAGAGGTTGTTGATTCTAGGGTTACTTCAGGCATGAATACTTCTTTTTTCTTTGCTGCATTATTTGTAAAAAAATGAAGAAATACACATTCTGTTTTTAATGGCAATTAAGGAAATTGTGGACAACTTTTGATTTAATTGTTTGAAAATGAAGTATGAAAAAGAAATTGATGGATTCTGTATTCTTTTTAGTTTTCTTTGTGTGGATTTAACCTAACCCAGAAAAATATGCAGATGGGGTTTTGGGTTTTGATCAGCAAAAATAAAGTAAAAGAAAGGTTAAAAATTCCTTCTCTGCATTATAATAATTATACCCAAAAGGAAAAGAGTTGGGTTTTTCCTATACAGGAAGAAGGAAAGTGTTTTGTGAATTTGTGTGTTTAAAATCAATTTGTGCTTGTAGGTTTTCATTTTGTTAAACCGAAATTTGGTTGTGTTTTCTGTAAACAAATTGATTTGGGTATATAAATTGATTTGCATAAAGGAATCGATTTGAGTAACCCAATCAATATGGGTATGCAACCGGTTGGGGTTTTGTATTTTTCTTCTTGGTTGTTATATGCAGGTCTGATTTTTTAATTTATTGAGATCTTTTGAATGATAATTTGTGGGTGTCAAAGCTCTTGCGTGGAGCTGTATTTTCCAGAAATTTTATTATTATGGACCACTAAATTGGTTCGTGTATAAATGAGGGTGTCTTGTTATGTGTGAATAAAAAAAAATGGCATTTACCCTGTAACTTCCAGTCTGACAATATGACTTGGATTCTTGTAAGACCGTGAAAAAGAAATTGTTTGTCTTGGTAAGGGCATGAAAGCGAGAACAGCTTGACCAAGATGCACCAAGGAGTAATTGGAGGCATGATTGGGTTTAAAATAATGATATCTTATGAAAAAAATTATTAGTTGTTCTTTTACTAAAAAAATTATATTTAAATGATGTAACCATGGTGCTGCTATATTGTTGGTTGGGATGTTTGTTTACCAGATAGAACATGTTAAAGTGATGTAAATATGGTGATATTTGTGCTAATTTGTAAAGCTGCTCATTGACTGAAAAAAATACTCTTCTTAATCATATTATTTTTACGAAGTTATGTAGAAATTTTAAATGTCAAATGCTCATTGATTAAGCTAGAATACAGATGTATTTACCTTTGTGATTAGAGAGAAACATGATCACTGAAATAGAAATTGGTTGTTTTATTTGTGTGCATCTATAGTTGTATCTTTATAGAAACTAGGTAGTAATACATTTTCTATTGTATTACCATGTGCTTGTTGATAAAACAACATGTATATCATTTCATATTTTATTAATTAATTGCATCAGAAAATAGAATTAATATTCATGCCAGTTCATTTTGAACTGACAACATACCACTACTCCAGTCTTGTAGGACAATTAGCCGTCACATTCGGATATGCGGAAACTCATGTCTTGTGAAGTTTTATCGTAGCATGGATCTAAATAAGATACTTGGATTTCAATTGGTGAAAGGCTGATATCCTTGAATTTTGACTAAATTTATTGGGATCTTGGACCCATTATTAATATTCAAATCTCACTATGTGAGAGTTACCGTAATAGTTATATATTTCGCTTTAACGGCATATGTAATTTATGATTTTAATAAAGAGATGATTACCTTATATGTAATAATATCTCAATATGAGTAAATGATGAATACTTGAGTTGTGAAATCTTACTTTTCACAAATTGTTGAATATATTTATTTGATAGTTATCAATGTATGAAGCCGATAATTGGGCAATTATTGTAACAATCAATTGTCTTTAATTTCTAAATTAAATTAAGTTATTTAGTGGCGTACCTAATCAAAGGAATAATTAAATATATATGTTTTAATATATATTTAATTCGGCCTTTCGGTAAACTTGGTATTAATATGATAAGATTGTAAATCTTGTTGTATAGAGAATGGAAGAGTATCGTTGTAAAAGGTAATTTAAGGTTAAAAAAAATCAAGCATCAAGAAAAGAGAAACTAAATGGGAAGATAAATAGATGAAAAGATCCATTAGGCATATTAAGGGATAAGTACATGCGGAACGCTGATATAGTTACATTTCAGCATAACGAATGTACTTATCTCATAAACATCCTCGTTGGCCTTTGGCATCTATCTCAATATAAACTCTTGCAAGATAGGTTTAATTGGAAATTAAAAAAAAAAACTATAAAGATCTAGATAACTGTGAAAGGAATAGTTGTGAAGTGGCAAAAGACTTAAACTCATAAGACTAGTGTGTTGTCTTGAGTTTAGTCGTAACCTGCATGGCGGAAAACTTTGGCCAAAGTAATGCATTGATGGTTGTGCATTGTCTGATCACCTAGTCTCCCTATTAAATTAAAATTGCCAGTAACCTGATCATGGGAAGTTAAACACTAAACATGAGGTAGGCAATGGTCGGATACCAGAATATGAAATCAGAAAACTAGCTTCGTGGTAGACTCAAGGACTTTCACATAGTTCTCATGACCTTTAAAAACAGGTTGAGCCAAAATGCTAGTAACCATTGTCACTCGAAGTAGTGGCGAAGGGAGATCATGGAGATCTGGATACACCCTTCTCAGCCGCACATGGCTTACACGGATGTTATCAGATAGATCAAAAGAACGAATTTGATTTAAAGAATTTGATTAAATAAATCTGTACGATTGTAGATGTGTAATCTATTTTTATGTATGTTTAAAAAAAATATCCTCATTTTCCAATTCTAGTAATTTTGAGTGTTACAGTAGATGACAAAATATAATGTTCTTCAGTTAAGAGGGCCATGAGCCCAAGATCGAAGCGTGGAGTAGGAAGCTCTTCAATGTCAAAATCCAAGTGAAGCACAAGGTATATGCATAGTTAGACTACGTTTCACAAAGTAATTTAGTAGCCGAAGTAGTGGTGCATAGATTTGGATTGAAGATATATGCACCCCCTCGCCCATGCCCATTAGGTCAAAGTTGAATTAAGAGTGCAAAAAAATAAGTTTGTGATTTCAGCTGAGTTAATTGATGAGGTTGAGTGTGATGTAGTTCTTAGAAATTTCTAATGTTATGTTTGGCTGCACTTGCATGTGGATGAGAATGTATGAGCCTAAATTTAGTCTAAGACACTCGGCAACAAAATTTTTGGCACCCTTTGACACCCTTAGACTATTGGCAAATATTTGACTCTTTTATCATGTTTTTCACCCTTTCGATTACTCTTACATTATCTGCCAGTTTTATTCATTTAGGAGCATCATTAATCCTACACAAACAACTCTCCATTTACAGATCCTTAATTTCTAACCCCCAGAGCACAACCGGCTACCCCAGACAGTACAATCCACCAGTACTGTCTGACCTTGTCGATACTATCCTTTCATGGGCAATGGCCAATTTTCAAAAATGGGCACTTTCATTAGGTCGCCATAGGCTTGATTCTCACTTCAGCGTGCACGAGAAATTAATGAAGAGTCACCTATACACACACACACACACACACTCACTCCTTGATCCTATATGAAATACAACTACGATATCAATATGCAACTTAGAATGATCTTTCCTTTGGTTTTTTAACACTTGCCAACATGCACCTTTAACCATTGTACTTCAGATTTAGCATGTAGACTGCTCTTAGAAGATTTAGGTTAGTGTGTAAGCCTTTTGATAATGATCTTCAAGGTGGTGATAAGATGTGTTCAAATAATGACGACTTTGAGGCTCATTTGTATATGTGTGTGTATACAATTGTGGTTATTAAATTTGCTCGAATGATAATGACTTTGAGGGTCATTTGCGTATGTATATATATATATATATATATATATATATATATATATATATATATATATATATATATATATATATATATCAGTGTTTTAAAAACCATTCCGGTTTCAGTTCGGTTCGATCAACTCATTAAAAAAATTGCAAACCATTAGAAAAATTGAACCAATGACCGGTTCAGTACAGAACTAGCCGATTCAGTACTGGATCAGTACTGAATCTGTCGATTTTGTATTGAACCGGTCAAACCGGCTGGTTTTGTACTAGACCAGTCTGAACTAGTTGAGGGGTATGGTTTGCCTTAAAACATTTGTTTTCCAATTTTAGCTTTTAAGTTACCATTTTCCATCCCTAACCTTAAATGATGTTATATAGACCCTGTTTGGAACAACGGTTGAATGATCTCGTCTTCGTGCAATACAACTGCTGGCTAAGGCGCAACCAATCACTGAATAAGATACCTAATACATATCCCATTGTCTTGGATGATATTGATCCAACCTCATAATGGATAGAGGAGAGTCGCCTGACATAGTTTGATCCTGATGACTTGGGGTGGATGGCTTTGGATGATGAACCACTAGTAGCACCAAACATGACAAACAATAGTCGTGTTATTACTACTATAAATGTCCCTAAGGAGTCCGATGTGTTTGAGCCAAAGGAACAAGATGACATTGATGAGGATGAGGATTTCATTCTTAGCAGTGGTGTTGAGTTTGATGATTGATATCAAACATGTAGTAGCTTGTAGCATATTGTTTTTTGGACTCTATAGGCCGTTTAGAGCCTCATTGTTTATGTATTTTGTTTCGGATATGTAGTGCACTCGGTGTCATTTTGTTGTATTTACCCTTACATGCTATGTACATGAGCAAACTTCACCTATTTTGTTTCTAATTATTTGTAATCATGGTTTGGAATATTTAAAATTTCTTGTTTTCATTAAAATTGTAATATTTTATGTATTTTTTAGTAAACTGGTTCATATGTTTTAAACCGGTCCAAATCCAATTCCGATCTGACCCTCGGCCGGTTTCGAGTCCAGTTCCAATTTTTAAAACATTATATATATATATATATATATATATATATATATATATATATATATATATATATATATAATGACTTCGAGGGTCATTTGCATGTTTTATATATTTTAATAACCACAATATGTATGTATGTATGTATGATATACACATACATACATACATATTGTGGTTATTAAATGTGTTCGAATGATAATATATATGCAAATACATACATGCATATTGTGGTTATTAAAAGTGCTCGAATGAGAATGATAATATATATACGAATGACCCTCAAAGTCATTATTATTTAAACACACCTTATCACCACCTTGAAGATCATTTTTAAAAGGCTTACACACTAACCTAAATCTTCTAAGACCGGTCTACATGCTAAATCTGAAGTACAATGGTTAAAGGTGCATGTTGGCAAGTGTTAAAAGACCAAAGGAAAGATCATTCTAAGTTGCATATTGATTTCGTAGTTGTATTTCATATAAGATCAAGGAGTGAACCTCTTTGCTCCTCTTGGGAGAACCACATCAGCCTTGATTCAACCATACTTGATTTTTTCCAAGCCCAGTATATATATATATATATATATATATATATATATATATATATATATTGTGGTTATTAAATGTGCTCTAATGATAATATATATACAAATGACCCTCAAAGTCATTCTTATTTGAACACATCTTATCACCACCTTGAAGATCATTATCAAAAGGCTTACACACTAACCTAAATCTTCTAAGAGAGGTCTACATGCTAAATACGAAGTACCATGGTTAAAGGTGCATGTTGGCAAGTGTTAAAAGACCAAAGGAAAGATCATTTTAAGTTACATATTGATTTCGTAGTTGTATTTCATATAGGATCAAGGAGTGAACCTCTTCGCTCCTCTTGGGAGAACTACATCAGCCTTGATTCAACCATACTTGATTTTTTCCAAACCAATAGACTAGGACATCTTATCATGTCTTGTTGTTCAAGTTTTACAAGGGTTTGAACAAAGGATGGGTCAATGCTGCTTCGTCACATCAGATTGCAAGATTCTAGTGCCTCAACCCTAAAGTGCAGAGGCAAGCGAACACGGTAAAAAGTTGCAAAAGGAACAACCCATGACACTAACGTAAACCCCATCGTCCCCGCCCATCAATACTCTCTAGACAGAATTTCAGGTCTTGCAAATCACAGGATCGCTAGATGAAATTCCAATGTCAATTTCCAGTGTGCAATCATCCTTTAAATAGAATCAAGATGGGTTTTTCCATTGTTCATTGTTTAGTATTATCTCTCTAATTTCTCTTTCTAAACTGTACTAATTTTACCCTCATTTAGTTTCAGCATGTTGTACTTAGTTGTCTATATTTATTTGAATCTGAATTAGGTCAAGTTTTACATTCTTTATCGCCCTTGTGTGTAAAATACTTAAAATAGTGAGATGTCATTTTCATGAGAAGAAAAAACCAATATCATTTGTCTAAGGATGCACAAAAATTCAGTATGAAAGCTCACTAAAGCGATAATGTTTCAACTGTAAAAGAGGCAAATAAAATGACAAGTTTCCATATCGACATCGAGTGTCTTCATGTCCAGACGAGAATCCAATGAGGCTATGGTAAAAGGCCCACGCCCTTCTCTCCTCCATAACTGATATCTAGTCAGACCAAAAGCCACCCAAAAGGAGGTGTGATCCACAACAGATCAATAGTCGGCCATCTGGAATTTATTTAAATAAAATCAAAAAAGGTAAGTCAAGCTCTCAGATTTCAGTTACAAATTTGGTGGATATAGAATCCCAAAAAGCACATGCAGATCCATAAATATGTGGCTTTTGAGAGGTTTGCATATAACTGAGTGCAGGTTTGTTCCAAATAACCTTGTAGCGGGAGATCAGAAGTGGATGATAGAAGGAATCCACTCCAATATTGAGCAACATATTCTTGTAAGCAATCACTTTAGAACAATAAAAGGTTTCCATTTGAATGCTGTAATTTTTCCCGAGTATTATGTCTCTCCAGTGTAAATATTGAGACTCTGTGATGGTGGGCATTTAGACTCATTTTATTTTCCAGCTCCATATTTCATCGATATTTTCATTTGCTGAAATTTATGTTTTACTGTATGGTGTTGATAACCATTATTTCTAGCCATATTTAATTATTCTGCATAAAGATCTGTGTCGATGAATTATCTATTGGAATGTCCAAAGAAATTATGGATCAAATACAGAACCAAGCATGGCACTGAAAATCCTTGCTAATACCAAAAATGGCACTGAAATGTGGAAGCAAATACACAAAGCCCTTGTCATATTAGCAAAACCCTACACAAGCCACAGAAAAAAACCACTCTGACACCAATATGATCTGTAATTTTCTCAATCTATGCCTAATACAAATTTTCACAACAAACCTTTAGTTTCTTATGTTGTTGACCCAATTGAAAACTACCGAAACCCAACATAAAGAGGCTGAAAATTGCTACAGCTGCAAACATCCATCTACATCCTTTATGATGATTTTATTGTGTTCATGCCTCAAATAGAAGTCTACACCACTGAAAAGCAGACATGTACATTCTTAAGATGATCGACATGCTTCCAGATCAGAAATGCATATTATTGCAGCTGAAATCAATAATTTACATGGATGAAATTATGTACTTATGTTGAGAAATTTTGTCATACCACTACGTACAACAATTACTCATCACTTGTTTGTGACAAGAGATGCAAAGGCATGTTGGTGAGAGCATGTTACTCTGATGGGGGTGACCCAGGTTCAGTTCCCTCCAAGGGACATGTAATGTAATATATAATGTAGGCGGCTGAGTACCCACCACAAAGATTAAAATAGTTTTTCCATATTTCAAAAAATAAATTACTCGTCACTCAATAAAAATGAAGTAATGTCCAATTCGTACCATTATCAGACGACAATTAAAAATGCAGAGGAATGTTATCAACAACAAAATAAAGATAATCACGTGAGAAGACATGAGAATTTACTCTTGAAAACCCCAATATGGGGAAAAATCCAGATCAAAAGTACGCATTCGTTGTTTGGCCTCAGAGTTATGGATGGATAGAAAGTTTTGGCTCTCTTCGAGCATCGAAAACGTAACAATTCCTCGTCTGCACAAGATACCACACCTTCTACAACCCTGCTCTTTCTAGCCAAATATTAGGCGCTACTTAGCGATGGAAACAATCCATATCAGCCCCCTTTTTCTTCTGCTTTCTCAAAAGGATGTGTTAGTTGGATGTCAGCATTTCATTTCCCATATTTTCTCTTTTTCTCCAACATAGCAAACCTATACTATTTTTCCAAATTTTGGAATACCAAGCGGAAGAATCTTGACCCCTGGTTTTCAATGGGCATGTTATGTGTCTTGGACCTCATTTTGCATAAGTAAAATACAAGAGACGTGGTTTAGCTCTTTTCATGGATCAAATAGGTGAGTTGTCATCTATATTTTTGTTAGAATACAGGAATGTGTCACCGTGTTATAGTTAATAATTCAAATCATTTTAACTTCATGTGACCAAGTTATAGCCAAAGTTCAGTCAATGAAAGATCCCTAGATGGATCTTCCTTATACTATACTGATTTTTAATCAATCAAAAACAGCAAATACAGATTTCTGTGTATTTTATATCAAGTTCCTAGTGCAGATCTGGAAAGTGCGACTAGGGTTAAAGCAAAACATCAATGTAAAACACGCCCAATAAAACTATTCTCTGATTTCTAATGACTGCCCAGATTTTTAGGGCTGAATTACACAGAAAACTGAACTTATCACAAACTGGAATAGTCAAGAAAAATCAGATCTGAGATCTGTTAAAATTCAGATTAAAGAAAGACCTTCAAATGTACCTCAGAAATGATAAAAAGTACAGCAATCAGTCTACAGTCTGATGACAAACATTTGACAAATATCTTGGATAAAAATACCTCTGAACATGCTGCCAAAACTGCTTACAATGGACTGATCCAACTGCTGGTTGCAAATCACTGGAAAACACCTTCAAATCCCTTTACTTACACGGCTGAACTGACCTTGGAAGTCTGATGAAGAACACTAGGAATTTCTGAGTGAAATTCCCTTCTCAATCTCCTGGGGTTTTCGTCCGCAAGAGATAAATTCACAAGGGTTTTCGTCCTTGGAATTTCTGGTAAAAGCTCAGAGCTCTTAGCAATGCAAAGCTGATAATAAAAATCTGGATGTTCTCTCTACAAGTCGACTTGTTTATTTAAAGGGAGATCAGCCAACCACCACCCTCAAATCAGCCAATCAAATTGTTTCATTCCCCTATGCTGGGCGCATTTTCCCTTTTGGGCTAATTGGCACATTTTCCAAAAAATGACTCCCTAAGGTAAGTCGCACTTTCTCTTTTCTAATACAATTACTTTTAATTGTATTTTTGACATTTTAATTCATTATTATACTTTATTATTTATTATATGTGTTTTTTTCATGATATTATTATTTTTTAAAAACAATAGCACATTATAATAAAATAATAAAAATAAGTCACCCTAAAACTTCCCTTTGGCCGTCGAGTAGACATAAAGGGCCAAAGGTCTTTGCCCAGGCTCACGCGGGCAGAGGGGACATTACAGTCAATTGTTCCCACAGTTTCTAGGCCATATGATGAAATTTTGAGCGGGAACTTGTCATGCACCTTACCATCCATGTTAGGATCACCTTGTTTTACGAGTTAGATCATTTGGTATTCATATGAAGGATTCATGTCTTCTACAACTTCCACCTCTACTTCCGTCGACTAGCTAACTAGACGTATCCCATATGGATGTCCTTTTATCACAATTACCTAACTCAACCCTGAATGCAGTGATATTTTGACCTCCTCAATGATTCTTAACTATGTCAATATTTTAGCAATAAAAAAATTCTCTTACACACCAATGAGCTACACATTCTAGGTGCACAAACTATAGTAAGAAAATCTATTTTCTTATTGTGAAAAGTTTTTGCCACAATAAGATTGTCGTTCTTAATCAAAACTAAGCCATTGTTGTAATCAAAGAAAATGTGTGGCACGAAAAATCATCAAAAAGTATCATACAACACTATTTATTTGGAGGAGACAGTGAGGGGGAGAGGAGAGCAAGAGCAGAGGGAAGCAGCGAGTGTGGAGAGAGCAGGGAGGGAGGGAAGGGGATGTTGATTCCCCTTCCATAGCTTAAATTCTTACACCTCTCTTTTCTACCGTGTTTTCTCAAAATGATAAGAATAAATCTGATAAATGTTACTCACTTGTGTACCAAACACTTACACATCCTTTATGCACAAAGATCATTAAGCCCCTATGTTTTATAATTGCAATATGTAATGAGCAAAATGATTATCTATTAGTGTAATTTCTCAAAAAGGTACAAACTTTCCATCTACAAGTAAATATAATGCTTAGCAAGGAGCCTCTAACGTTTCTTGAAATATGGGTGAAAACATAAATTGCATTACAACATGAAACAAGACCACTTTTAAACTTCCCGAATAATTTGAGTGCATTACAACATGGAATGAAACTATATTAACCAATTACTGCTTCTCTCATCAACAAGCCAAAACCTCGTCTCTTTTTTGTGAATATTGCCAAAAACTTCAAATATAGCTAGGAAGACAACATGTTTTGGTTATCAGGTGTGTTCTCATTGATGGGGCTGAAGTGTTTGGACATGATTGTGCAGTAACTCTTAGACATGCTAAGCTACCCTATTGTTATATCTCTACGGAGGAGAGAGTGGCCCTCAAGAGATTGAAAGATAACACTGTCATTATCATTAAAGCAGACAAGGGGAATGCAACAGCTGTAATGAACATGGATGATAACAAAAGCAAAATAGAGGATCACTTGCAGAATAGTGGAAGCTATAAGAGATTGGAGAAGAAATCAGTCGCTTCGTAATCAAGAAGGTTACCAAGGCTATTTTCAGGGGTTCTCTTTGGATGACAATATTAAGAAGAAATTCATTCCAAAAATGGAAATTACCACGAGGATATGTGGTACTTCTAAGATCCACTAAGTGGGTGACGATATTGAAAATTCACCTACCTATGACCTCACTGCTTTTTTTGGGTGACAAGCTCAAACCATGGGTGGGCAATATTTCTTCTTTCATCAAAGACTCTACCCACTTTGTGGAGTTCATTAAAGACAAAAAAGACTAAGGAATTTGGATACCCCTCCGACCTTGGCACTACACTGAAGGAGGTCACTTGTCTATGCACCTGATCGGGTGTTCCCTTGCCAATAAAAAAGGGGGTTGAGGAAGGTGACTTCATGGTTACTTTCGATGCGGTCTCTCTTTTCACCAATGTGCTAATATATGTAGCTGTTGATATTGTGATATCTCAAACCAATGAGGAGACAAAAGACCTTTTTGAACTATGTTGAAGATCAACATTCTTCTCTTTTGATGGAGTTGTGTACGAGCAAACGTAGGGTGTTACAATGGTTTCCCCTCTTTCTCCTATTGTGACCAACCTATTTATAAAACATTTTTAGGGAAGGGTTCATCACTTGTTTCTCCTCAATCAAGACAGTGGAAAAGCTATGCTGATGATATAAAGGTGAGTTGATAAATTGTAAGATTTCGAGACAATCATATCAATAGCATTTTGACATTGTTAAGTACACTAGGAAGGTGGAATGTGATAGATGAGCTTCCTTCCAAGAAGAGTGATGGACCTTTGGCATGCCAGGTTTACAAAAAGAGAACCTACACTAATCTCTAACTTCATGTGAATTCTCACGACCACCTAGCCACTGGAGCTTTTAGAATATTTGATACAGAACATTTGGAGCAATACCAAAAGTGATTGAGGGAGGTTTTTAAGAAGAATGCCTACAAGTGCAAGCAGATTCCAAGGCATTTTGACAAGTCGAGCCATGACCAAAACAAAAGGTGTAAAGAAGCAACAAGTGTATCTCAAGCATTTCACCATATATTAAAGGTATCTCCAACAAGGTCTCTAAGATTCTGAAACAACATAACATCAACTACATTTTTATACCACAAAGTAAACTAACAATGTCTCTAAAATTCTGAAACGACATAACATCAAATACATTTTTATACCACAAAGTAAACTAAGCAAGATGTTGAGATCAGTTAAAGCAAAATTGGGAAGACCTATATATATAAATTCCAGGCGTATTCCACCTGTCTGAGTTTGACCCCAACAGCAGAAATGTAAGTTGTTATTCCACCGCGTCGGGGCGAGAAAAAGCCTATTAGATACAGATATAGGGATTGGGGCCCAACGAACTCTTTATTGCTATCGCTTTCTCGTTGGCAGACGATAATAGATAGGCGGCTAATCTAACCCTATAGGTGTGTGTTTGTGTTTCTACTAGAACTATAGTAGGCGCCAAAGAAACTATATAGTTGGCATTGGGCCATACCATATATCTATATAGATAGGCACTTCCAATCTAAAGATAGAGCCCCCCCCTATAGAACTCATCTATCTTCTATCTTCTATCCCTAGTGATGCGGTCCATACTAGAACAAGTAACATGAGTGATATACCCACCCCTCAATGTCAATGATTATGATTGAGGTGAGAGGGGCTCTATTACCATTAGAATTCTATATGGGGTGTTGCAGGGGGGTGGGGGCCTAGATAGAGTTCAGGGGCTCTATCTTTATACAATGGGGGGGGGCTCTAGACTATACTAACCCGGAGGGAGGACGGCTACTACCAGGGCAAAGAAACTATATACTAGCCATATAGTTATAGAGGCCAATGCCAAGAAACTCTATCTCTATCTTTATATAAGCAGTGCCAATGAAACTCTATCTAGTGCCAATGCCCCAATGGGAACCAAGATCAGATAGAGGGGGCCTTTAGAATCGATAGAGAGTTAGCCCAGATAGATGAGTTCTAGTTGGAGCATGTACGGCACCCCCAGATAGATGATTTCTAGTTGGGCGAAGCTAGATCTTGCCCCCTTCCCCTTCCACTAGAGATAGAAGATAGATGATTTCTATAGGGGCTCTATACAGTGGGTGCCCCCTCTAGATGGGGGATGGCCCTATAGTTCTATCTAGCCAACTACTGGGTGTTGGGACGAGTGCTTGTATTCTCTATCTCTAAGAAAGGGCTTCTTTCGATAGCAGAATGAACGGAAAAATGACTGGGCATGGTGGAATGACGTGAATCCCACCTGGGATGATTGATTCGTTCCAGCCATATGGAATGATTGATCCATCCATAGTGACCCCTGCGTGCAACCCAAAGCGAAGCGTATGAATTATGGATTGTAAAGGAATCAGAATCATGCCCGAGCCACCCATATCATATAGTCCAGGGTAGGGGTTCGGTGTCGCTCATTGCACTCGCTAACTAGATTCTATATAGGGTTGGTCACAACATAATCCAATCCAACAAATGGCGAGCTCCACCCCGAATCACTTTCACTTCGTCTCGCTCTGGTCAATCACAAATTCAGTCAAGTACCGCCGACTAGACTCTATATAGCTAGCCACCCCCCATCTATATAGAGAGTATAGCCCTATCGCTATCGGTTGCGCTCGGTGGTCGAGCCCTCTCTCGTTGGTCAAGCCACCCATTCTATTCTATATGTGATATGATGAACATTCTCGTATCGTGTAACATTTAATGATGCACAAATATAGATACGGGCCCCCCTCTCTTTATTATATGGTATGGGGTGGGCGGCTCAACGCATTGACTGGTGACCGCTAGTTAGATGATAACCCCCCTAGCCCTATCAGATTAGACCCCCGTCGAGGGTGTAACAACAAACAAAAGATTGTAGTTCCACCTACAATAAATAGAGGGATTGGGTCCGGTCCCTGCCCTCTCCTTTCTGAAACAATTGATCCCGGCCCAATCGTAGAGCTGGCAAAGAGGTTTTGGCAGGCTACTGGTATGCTCTCTGAGGAGTACCAGGGGGCACCAGTGTTGGTAGGCTGGCCCAATCGTAGAGCTAGATAGGGATTGGCCGGCCCAGCCCAACTTATCGTAGAGCTGGTAGGTCAGCCCAACCCAACCCAATCGTAGAGTTGGAAAGGGTATTGGTTGGTACCGGAACCGGTAGGCCCTCTGAGGGGTACCCCTACCCCTATATTAGAATAGAATGGAATCCGATTGGCGCACGCTCATCTATACAATATAATATCGTAATGACCCATAATAGGAATATCATAATGACCCGTAAAAGGAATATCAACCCACTCGGAAGGATGTATGCTCAATGACTCCCCGCGGCCTCCGCATGAGCCGTGAAGGGACGAAGCTGCCTCAATTCGAAAGCATGCAAGCACTTGCTGGAATCTAGATTAGACTCGGCGGGGGGAAGGAAGCTCACCTGCTACTAGGTGCATCTCGAAGCAGAGATGGATCGGGTGAACAATTCAAATCGGGTGTGCCCCCCCACCCCAGATAGAGAACTAGATATGGTGATCCCGGCTATTGATGTCATATGTCAAGTCAAAGAGCCGAGTATTGACCATATATGAAATTTCAACCTTCGTTATTCCTCAGTAGCTCAATGGTAGAGCGGTTAGTTGTTAACCGATTGGTTGTAGGTTCAAATCCTATTTGAGGAGAGCCTTTTTCTTCGGCTTTTTATAATGCTTAGCTACACCTGAGCGTTCCCTGTCCAAACTATTAATATAATACTCTATGCAAGTCTCGCACAGTGGATAGTAGGAAGACTTACTAAAAGGTCACACAAATTCAATATCTACGTTAAATTTGAATAGCACATCGGATATACTCGTATTATATTAAAATAATACGCCATGTACGAATCAATCCTTATTTGTGTGTAAAAGTTCGAAGGGCAATCAATAGCATTACCATGTCAGGTCATTTATGCGCTCTAGTCATTCATGCACCCCCAATGTGGAGACCCCTATCTATCTATATGGGATGGGAGGCAGCCGGGGCCATCACTCCAGAGAGCCTTTACTCACACAATATCATTGGTGCACTCTAGAGTCGGAGAAGAAAATATCAATCATTTACGGATTCATGTGGGATGGACATGATCAATGTCACTAGATGGTTACCATAGACGGATTCATGCGATTACGACTAGTTATCAAGGTTCGGCTCCAATTTCAGTTTTCGATAGATGAGGTTGAGATTCCCCTATCCCTATGATGAGATGGGATGGGCTCCGTGTGATAATCAATCAGTTGGGCCCCGAATCTCATGATTCATGTCGAATCAATCAGTCAGAATTCCCACCACGGCCGCCCCTATTTGAACCCTATGCGAGGCCTATATAGATAGGGGGCATAAATGACCTGGATATAGTTGGATGATCTTGGCCCAATCCAATATATAGATAGGCGATAGGCACCAAAACAATCAATTGGAATCGATCAATTAGTTGGCAGGGATCAATCAGTTAGCAGGGGTATGTCGAATCGATCAATTGGCTAGGGGCACATAAATGACATCTGCGCCAATGATATTCTATTATGTCGATATGAGTGAGTCCATGTCGAATCAATCAATAGGTCGCCTATCGGCAGATCCAAAACCAGGAAGAGCCAGAGCCAGACCCAGAAAAAACCCAGATCCAGCTCTTGACCCTTCTTGGTTTAGCTCAGAATCTCGATAGATAAAGGCTCTTCCTCTAGAATATCTAGAGATTCAAGGCTTTCTATCAAAGGAGACCTCCCCTCGCTAGAGAAGAGACTCTCTCTACAGAAAACCTTGATTCTAGATTAAGGCTTTTCCTATAAATTAAACTATAGTTGTGGGTCCCATCTAATGTATACCCCTCCCCAGAGGGGCACCGTATACCCGAAAACCAATTTGCTATACTGAAATCCGATATCCAGCATAGAGACCGACATGACCTATCCCCTCTCCCCAAAGGGTGTGGGTACAATAGGCATTCCCTACAAGAGGACTACACCTCGGATCAGATAACCGAAGAGTTCTATCCCTACTTGCACTATCCAAGACTTGGGGGTTTGGGCCAGCTACCAGCCTATCTCTATATGGCAAGGACTATAAGGCCTTTGTTGGTGTGAATGCCAATACAATAGGGGGTAGGTCTGAATGCCAATCAGAACAACTCTATTATTCTTCGCTCAACCTGTCGGTTGTTCGCGGAGACTATATATATATGTATGTATGTATGTATGTATGTATGTATGTATGTATGTATGTATATGTATGTATATATGTGGGGCCCCTATCTACCCATATATATGTATATATATATATGATATAGAGGCAGAGGGGGGGCACAATCCTGAACCTTTTGGACTAGATCCTGAACCGACTAGATGTATAGACCTGAAGATATATATAGAGAAAGGGGGACCCTATCAGAACTAAGACGGGGGATCTCACCCCCTCTCTATATATCTCAGAAATATTCTATCTGGGTGAGGTTGAATAGAGAGTATTCAGATTCTTGGGGGGATCTCACCAGAACTATAGAATGGGTGGGTGAGGGGGGCCATCTCAAAATCGATGACCGGTTGGTTTATATGACTGCCCCCCCAGGGTCCCCATATAGATATAGTATAGGTGGCTCGACCCAACTCAATTTACCCCCTATCTATGACCCATTTATGTATGCCCCCATCTATCTGACATAAATGACATCTATCTGTCTATAGTTTATCGGATGAACTATAACTATATAATAGGGCATCGTTCATCTACCATAGTTCGGATAGGGGGCCCTCCCACTCAACCGGATGGTCATTACTCGGATAATCAGAGTATGTGCTCACCGCTATCTATCTCTACAGGGCAACACTCGCCATATAGATATATAGGGGGGATAACGGGGAATCCACTCACCCCTCTCTCGCAGATATATTTAGATAGGGGCGCTCGACCCCATCTATCTATATGGGGAGGGGGAATCCGGGGCAACCATATATATATGGATATGGATATGGATAACAAGGGCCAGTGTAGCACTCGACTCAGATCAGGGGCACTCGTCACTCTAACTCTTATAGCTTCAGTTATCAGTCGAGTGCCTCGGGGCCCCAATTATTAGCTATATAGAGAGTCTAGTTGGCCTCCCCCACCCCCTTTGTTCCTCTACCCCATATCTCTACAACAACTATGTGTCGGCCCCTATCGGAAGTGAAGAATAAAGGGGAGAGGAGAGATAGGGAGATAGGGAGATAGGGAGATAGGGGCAGATATGGGCTCATACCCTCATTTGGAACGAGCTTCCGCCCTACATCTCTCCTCTGTTAGGCTCCCCACTCCCCTCCCCCCTCTCGGTGTGCGGAAGGCGAGGGATTGGTACTCGACTTCTACCTTCAATACTTGGGTAGCCCCTCTTTCACAGGCCCTCTCTCTCTATATTTGTTGAATCGGGAGAGGAAAGAAAAAGACAAAGAGAAGAAAGAGAAAAACAAAGACTAGAGAAAAGAAGAGCGAATAAATTGGTGCATCGAGAAAGGGCAAAAAATGTTCTTAATTGGAGAAATAAGTACAAGTTGGGAAAACTGTTGATATTGCCTTGGTTTAAAAATTCCAGAAATGCGGCACGTTTCTTAGACCCGAAGAAATTAGGCAACGATAACTTTGCATTTAAAATAGCTAAACCGTATTTGGATAACGAAGAACTTGACTTGGAAATATTGGAGACTATGATGTATATGGGAAATTATTTCAAGGATAACGAGAATGCATTTAAGAAAATTTTGTGGGATCCAAGAAGACGGTCTACGCCACTTATACAGGGGTACTTTAATGATCGATTTCTTATATATAAAATTGCAAGTTTTTTATTGAAATTAAAAAGGAAAGGAGAGTTCCCTCTATATCTATGGGGGGCGGTGCCTATCTCTCCCTCCCCACCAGTTATGGGATACTATATAGGGTAGGGTTAAACCCAAGGGGAGTGGAGTCCCGCCCGGCTCCCTATATCACTATATGGCCAATCCAACCTTGACTTGATAGAAACGGCCGAGAAATCAGCAATTCATAGGTGGGGGTGGGGAATGATGCTTTATCTCACTATCTGACCGCTTCGTCCTATCTCTGTATCCTTGCTGATAGGGGACTAGGATGAGCTTCGGTTCGGAACCAACCTCAACCGACTAGAGTTGCAGTGCTTCTACGCCGCAATTCTGATGAAATGCAGGAGTAAGCATTGAACCTTCTTTGTTCTATATGATAGACTATAGCAAGGGGGTATACAGACCCCCCCTTGCAGGGAGGCCGGAACTCAACTTGGAAAGAGACAAACATTCTAACTGGCCCCTAGTCGTTTCCCCGAAGGGAGGGCAGGGAGGTTCTCAGAGGAGCTCTAACAATCATAACAACCAGAGATTGTAAACAATAATCAAACAAATAGATCACTTGCAATAGCATCGTGGTGAAGCTTACCATTCCCAAGAACTCCACTGCATTTGAAAACATTAATTGCCAATAAAATTTCCATTGTTGTGTGGATAAACTCTCTACAAACAATTTTTTTAACCACTTCCTTTATAGAGGTATTCAAATGAATATGTTCAATCTTGTACTAAATGTGCAAATGCTTGTTCTTCTATAAGAATCATTGAGGAAGAATATATGATTGCTATATGAGAATGGGCATATGCCCATTCAATACATGCAATTGGGGATATGGGGAGATCATTCACCACAAGGGTTAGAGAGCACATTAGGGATATAAGCTATGAGAGGACTAAGCAATCAGCTTTAGCAAAGCATTGTTGTTCTACCAAGCACAACATTAAAATTGAGGATACCAAGGTCGTTGTCATTGAAGATCATTATTATAAATTCGTTCAAGGGAGGTTGTGGAAACCAATAAGCATAAGGGTTTAGGTTTGTTGAACACAATTTTTGAGGTTTTTGGCAATGTGAAAAATTTGGTTACAACAATTGGCCCTTACTTGGGGACATGAACTAGACCAAACTAGGGTAGAACACATGGGTTGGACAGGACATAGGATGAACTCCAGTATTTGTTTGCTTTAACCAGTGCCTTATCCATCAGGCCATGGAGTCTAACCATTTGTTTGGAACAAACTAACACAACCAAAACACAAAAGGGTACAAACACACAGACACACAACATGAAAGGGAAACACACAAGGAAACCACAATAGTCTAATACGTCTATATACATGGCACAGGATAACCTACCCTCAATGCTTGATTTGTTTTGAACATTGTTGAGCAATGGAAGATGACAAGAATTCGCAAACCCATTAACTGGCTCAGCAAAATAGGATCCTTTCCATAACCACTTAGGAGAAACTGGTGAAGGAGAGGAGAATCCACAAGGGCTTTTCCCCTCGCCCTCGTTGGGGGATGTCACCACCAAACCCCTACTTCTAGACTTTAAAAGAACAAAAATACATGTTGGGGAAAATGACACCAACCAAAAAGGCAATAAATTTGTCGGTTGTCGGCAGCAACAATGTAGTGGCTCTAGAGAAGAAGATCATCATGGGCACTCTCGCCGGGCTCCAGGAATTGAAAACTAACAAGGTGAATAAAAAGAATAAAGGCACGGCAAGGAGCCATGCCAACTCAATGTGACAACAAGGCAGAATATCATCCTTGGGAAACGTCTCTTGAGGAAGTTTTAGTTTCAAGTTACTTCTGCGAAATAGCTTGTGACTTGAAGTACTTTCTATTTTCATAGATTTCAGGATACTTTTGGTAATGTAATTATAAATGTAAAAGAATGTGAAAGGTTGTCCAAAAAGAGTTGCCTTCTCACATTATAAATATGAGATGTAACTAATGTAAAAAGACTTTGGATGTTATCCAAAAAATTGATTGAGAGGAAGAAGTACAAGAAACTGTGTTCATTTTCAATAAAAAATACAAAGAGATTTTTAGAACTTTGTGTCTTGGAATTTCTTTGGTGATAATATTAATTCTTATGTTAAATGTATGTCTTTCTTTCTTTCCTTTCTTGAATGCAAGATTCCAACATCAAACTGTCAATATTCACATTGATTACTTTCCCACACATATGGGTAAAATCTGCATTTATTTATTCATGTGTGCATCTCCTTCCACTTTCTCTCTCCCTTCTCCATTTTCTGTATTTGTTAATGTTTCTTTTTTGTGCTTTCCGGTAAAAAGTGCTCAAAAACCCAAAAGAACATGCCTTACAAGAGAGCTGCCCCCTCAAATGCATAGGAAAATCACCCACTCCAATGGGAAATTATCCAATGTTGCAAAATTATGCCACTGCTCATTAGGAAAATCAATGAAATAAGTAAAAAACCACAGCCACAAATTTTTGTTAACAAGGTTTAAGTCAGACATGGAGCTCCCCTGTCAACAAAATTAAATAAACTCCCATAGCCTTAGAAAATTGAACCTCGGTTGCATTTAAGTAGTTGTTATAAGTTACTTATAACTATTTAAGTTTGTTCAAGTTGCAACGACTAGTATTTATTAATTTCTTTGGCGAGTCACTTGTGGGATCATATCTATAAGGAGCTCTAGTCCACTTCCTATCATATCATTCCACCCTGATGATGAGCCAGCTGAATGGTCCAAAACATCAATGATAAAAATTCTGTTCCACACAATTGTTACCCAAGGACCTATTTTTCTCATTACCATGGAATGTGGAAACATTAAATCTTGAAAAGAAAAAGAAAAATGTTTGAAAAAAGTTGCCTAGTAAAATACTCTATTTTTCCATTTGAAGGTAAAGGGAATTGTAGGTGCGCACCAACTATGCTTACCGCCTCAGTCATTTTAAATACTATGCCTTGAAGATGTACGACAAATTGGTATAGATTTCTTGCTTCCTGGCATGTTTAAGATAGTTTTCAGAATAGGATCTATGGTACATGTGGAACTTGTTACTAAATCAAGCTACGGCTGCATGTAGACCATATAAGCCTTGGGCATTATGACATGGTCCAAGTTCTATGTGTAGGTGTTTGACCTTTTATGAAATGGTGCATGCAACTACAAAGAACAACACATGCATGTATGCATAACTTCATTGGCATGATATCTAGTTGTAAAGGAGGAAAGTGGCATGCTAAGGAGTAATCTCCCAAGATTTATTGCAATCATGTGTGCAACATACATTTGACCATGAAGAGGAATGCATGCATAGTATAACACCAACCACTCACCAGCACCCCTAACAAAAAAAAAGCGTGATAACAAGAAAAACTAAAGGGACAAAACAACATGCCATTTTTATTTTGGGTAAGGGTAGCCTTCTAGTACCGAGTTTGAACCACAGTGATTTGCATAGAAGACAACTTGTCTCAACCATGAGACAACGGCTTTTCAATTAAACATGTCATGCTATTAGAATTAATACATAAAACTTATAAAAAGGAAAAATTCATATGATGCTATCACTTTGTGCTTCCTTCTATTCCTTGAGAACTCATGAAAGTCTTACATGTGACAGAAGGGATTTAACAAAATAAGTTTTAACTTTTGAACAAGACAACTATAACATGCCATGTACCCCAGAAAACCATTTCCTATTTTGATATAAGATGTAGCATATATTGTGTGTAAGAGTGCTGATTCTAGGCCATGGATTCAAACAGATGACAAAGAAAAGACCTAAAACCTACTCAGATCTGTTGTTTGCTCCACGGTCCACAGGTATATGCATCATAAAACAGTCAAATACAAAAAATAGGAATGTGAGGTCTGCTGACCTTGTGGGGATTTAGTATCTACAACCAGGGAGTGCAAAAATGGATTCGTAGAAAATCCTTAAAACTGCTGACCTTGTAGGGATTTAGTATATACAATTATGTACAGGACTATGCTTCACTCCATGTCCATGTCCATGCATTCGAAAATGTCATCTTCATCACTCAACATTTCATTGGCAGAGAAGTCATCGATGGCCAACTTGCTGCAAAGTGCAAACAGAAAATCTCTCAGTAATAAATTCGTTATGTCTCAGCTACATCAAATGAAAGTTCTTGGCAAGTGCGTGTGTGTATTTACCTCAAACAGCAACAACTGAAGCTAAGGATTCGCTTCAACTTCTTGTTGTAAAAAAAGATATTGAAAGACCATCTGCATTATAAAATTAAAAATATATATATTTAAGAAGTTTTATTTCTTGAAGTAGCTGAAATGTAAATTTATAAAGTTTTATTTCTTGAACCAGCAATGTAAATTTATGAAGTTTTATTTCTTGAAGTAGCTGAACGTAACTGGAAAGTTGAATTACCAATTTCCAATATAGCCATTTCAATGTAGAGTTAAAATACTTACACAGCTCCCCTTTCCACAAAGGCGTCCCCTTCAAATTCTGGCATATAGCTATATGCCTCGCAATCAACCAGATCAATAACCTGTCCAAATCAAATCCTTGTTTTTAAGCTCATCATAGCAGCTCAAAATAAAATACTCATATTTATCATTTTACAAAATCTTTCTAAAGTGGTAATCTTAAGTATGCCATATTGGAAAATACTAGTTACAGTTCCTGTGTTACAAATTAAAGAAAGGCATCCGTAGTTTTTACAATGTCACAGAAAAACTTAATTAAAATGCCACACATGGGGCATCCTAACCTCATCAATAGATTTCCATATGCTATCTAGGAAAGAGGTGTCTTCCCCATTTTCGGTAGCCCACGCCTGCACTTTAAACAACATAAACTTGATCGACTGCTTTAAGAAAACCATTAAGAAAATACCCATCTTTGTTCACTCTTATACCTTTCCTGCTTCAATGAAGTAAATTTCCATTTTCTGCTTGACATTGTTCAGTCCACGTTCTTTGGAGAAATTGTGAGCTTGCACCATGCTGCATGTTGAAGTGTTGAAATGAAAAAATAAAGAATCAGTATGTCAGTATGCATTTTAGGCCTACATTATACAAAGGAAGAATTCTAGGTATACCTTAAACCCTCAACTATGTTAGGGCAAAAATTTGCATCTGACACCAACCAAGTGCATTTGTTTCCAAGCCCCGACATTGTGATTCAAAAATTTAGAAAAATCATAGGAAATGGAGAGACTTGAACTCTCAGCTCCCTTAGGAGCAATGGTTTTCCCAACCGTTTGTCAACCTTCGACAGCACTTCCAAACCTTTTCCTAAAAAGAGATATTAACTGGGTTGCCAGCTAGCCCAATAGGCTGGAACTGGCATTACCCAAATATCCTTTTTCGGTTAACATTTCCTCCTAAACTGCAGATATTTGAACATAGAATCAATGTCTTACCTGAAGTCATAATCTGGATAAATGTGGTTCATAGTGAGAATGAGATGAATCAATGTCCTTCGACTGAGGCAGAAAAATTGCAACAAAAATTATAGTCTCTTTAATAGAATAAAATAGATCTATAATTTGAATCACATTCTCTAGTTAGGCTGAAATATATCATATTGAAAGGTTTTTACCTTGCTGTGCTACATAGAGGACCAACTGGGGACGAGGAATCATTAAAAGGCGATTGTGCAAGGTAATCCAAGACCTATTACATGAAGATTTACAGTTTCACTTAATGCATGTGCTCAAAGCACTAAAAATGCTAGCAAAGTCAAACTTCTTGGAGCACATTGTTGAGCTTCATCTAAGGTTAACAGGCTTGAAATGTATTGCTCATCATTTAACCCTTCTAGTAAACAATCACATGTCTTCTCTAAGAAGAAAGAATATAATGCACCCAAATAAGCATTGGGGTCATGAAATATGGATCAACAAACTCATTGAGCCTAAAATTCACAACCATACAAATCAACACCCTACAGAAACAGGAATGTGAAAAACATACTTCTTTCTCCAAGCTACGAGACAGCTTCCTGTCGTTCCCAGCAAGCTTGCCTAGAGAAACGTTTGAATGTATTAGTGCAATATAAGTAGATGTATTAACAATTTCTATATGATGTAAAATTCTGGCAGTGAACTTGCTTCTTTTGCATTTCACATGCGGATTTAGCAAGTACATAAGTTTGACTTTTATCCATTATGTTTAAAGTGTATATCCATTAAGATTGGAATTTCAAGTGCATTGGTGCTGAATCCTGTCAATATTTTGGTAGCCATTATTTTTTAATAATATGTGTCCTGGGGGGCCTGATACATGTATGAAACATAGTTGATATGCATACGCCCCAGACACACGGTTGGATATGGCCAGGGTATGGCCACAACAGTCCAGATACGTCTGGATACGTCAGCAGACATATCAAGGTGTATTGGGACTGTTGTAGCCGTATCTGGATCAAAAAACATTATTTTAATATTTTCAACATTATGAACATAAAGTGCAAAAAAACATTAAAACACAATAGAAACCCTAACAAGTCAAAAAGATAACATGAAACAAAAGCAAAACAACTTACCTATCATTCCCTCATTGCATACTTAACTCTCTAAGCTCCCATTGCTCATTTAGGTTTGATACTTCATCAAGAAGCACAACTATCACTTTCCTAAGCTAGTACGAGTGCACATTCGCTGCCAAGGTGATTGAGGAGCTTGACAGGAGGGTTCTTGAAATATTCATTGAAGGTAAGGTTTTAACTTTCAAGTTTTATTTTGTTTTTTTGCTTTCAATCTTCACACTTCATGCTTGTTTTGATGTTTATTGTTTTCATTTTAAAAGTTTAAACTGTTTTTTCATTTATTTAACAATACACACATGTTATGCCTTAGGGCCTAGGGGTTTTACTGTTGTTTTCTTCTCTTATGGTGTTGGTTATTAAACTTGTAGGCATAAGTAAAGAGAATACTACTACAATGGCAACAAGTTCTACCTCCTTTGGCCAATCCCAATTCAAATTCAATCCAAATTCACCATTACAGAGGCATGTCACAATGCTAAAGCAGCTTCTATGTGGTGGGTATTTTCTCTGGCAATGCCATGATTGCGATGGCAATTCAAAGGCATGAAAGTGGAAGCCTACATGTGTGCAATACTAGGCCATGGCATTAGAATTTGCAAAGGGAGGAATAATGTAGGGGTGACAACAACAAAAGTTTTGGAGAACATCAAGGAACAAGAAGATGTGGAAGCACCCTATGCCATAAAAGTGGGTCATCCGTTGTCAAAAAAAAGAAACTTCGTCTCGATGGATGAAGCCACTTGTTTCCCTATCTCATATTGGCACCCCAATTGTGGCCGTGATACATCCATTTGTGATGACACCCTCCACGTAAGATAAGAATTCACCTCTTTCACAAAAAAAGATAGAAGGACCTCTCGAAAGATCCTTTCAAAATGAGAGCAGGATATTGAGGATGGGCACATCACACGAAGTACATATGCAAATGGTTTTCCATTCAATGTTGTTAGGTCACCAAATTGGCAAGATATTCTAAGAGTGATCAACAAGGCCCCAAAAGGGTACAAAGGGCTAGATTATGAGAAGCTCCGCACCACCCTATTGGTAGAGGAAAAAAACATGTGGAAATATTATTGCAGCCAATTAGAGATTCATGAGCTGAAATCAGAGTGTCCATTGTTTCTGATGGATGGAAAGATGCAAGAAACTGGCAACCTTGATCAATGTGGCTAGAGTATGCCCAAAAGAGGCAATGTGTTTTAAAGTAGTTGATTGTGAGGGGCATGTGAAAGATGCCCAATTCATTGCCAACATCCTCATCAAAGTCAATGAAGCGGTGGTGCCTCAAAATGTTACCGAGTCATAACAGAAAAGGCTAAGAATTGCAAAGTCGTTGGGATGTTAGTGGAGGCGAGGTATGGGCACATTTTTTGGACACCTTGTGTTGTCTATTCACTTAATTTAATGTTGAGAAATTTGGGCAATAAAATTGAGTGGATTAAACAAGTGTTTGTTGAGGGTGAAGAGATCCAAATGTTTGTGACTAACCATCACCAGTCACAAGGCATCTTCAGATCCTACTTGCATTTGGAGTTGTTGAAGGTAAGGGAAACTATCTTTCTTTTATTTATAATGCAAATTTTTAAAAATATAACACTCAAAAGGTTTTTAATTTTTGTTTTTCATTTCTTACTAGGTTGTTGAGACTTGATTTGCATCACACCCAATCATCTTGAGATGACTAGTGAAGGTGTGAGAGACAACTTAGCAGGATGGTCACTTGCAAACCATGGGTTATATGGAGTCAGTCAAACATTGAACGAGTCCAAAAAGTGAAGGAATTGATCTCAGATGACAATTGGCGGGATCGTGTGGAATACTTGTTGAATTTCATTGAGCCCATTATGAGTATGATTTGTTTTACTAACATGGTTTGGCCATGTTTAGGAGACATATATGATGGCATTAACTCAATGACTGAGAAGATAAAGACCATCATAAATGCAAAGAAACAAGATCCCAAGGAAACATTTTTCAAATAAGTAAAATCATACCTCATTTAGCAGTGGAACAAAATGACCACCCTATTGGATCTCCTTACCTTTGCATTGTCTCCTAGATTCTACAGCACGAAGATCATTTCTTTCCCCAAGAAGATCGCACCATATAGGGATATTGAAGTCAATAAGGGGTATATGTTGACATTCCCTAGGCTCTTCCCTCATCCTAAGTTCAACGACATGGTTATGACCAAGTTTGGAAATTTCATAGCCTTCGCACTCTTTCGGACAAATACAAGAAAGATTCTTATACATGGCAGTACCTCCATGGTCAATCATTCATGTACCTACAGCCTCTTATGATCAAGGTCTTGTCACAGGTAAGATTTTTATTATATTAATTCTTTCCTTTTTGTTTGAACTTTTTTTTTAATTTAAGTTTGAGTGTTTACTTTTATAAATTTTAATTTTGCATTGAATTTGCTTCAATAGGTTACAATTCCATCTTCCTCTGTGATCAATTGGAGTAGATATAGCTTGAATCACTCACATAAGTGCAACAAGAGGCCAAGGAGTTACTGTATATATATTCCAACTTGTGCCTTCTATCCCACAAACAACTGCAGTAGAAGGCCAACAAAATATTGGATGTTGACCTAGAGAATGTTGACTTGGATGCTTCCATTTCCCACCTGTCATTACATGATGTGAAGACTTCTTTGGTGTTGCGAGACCTATATGCACAAGGGGGTGTTAGTGGGAGTGGGAGTGTTTCAAGTCCGTGCGGTTTTAATGAACCGCATCATGATGTTAACGCCCTTGATGAAGAGCGATATGATGAATATTGAATATTAGTTTGATCATTGATGTAACAATTAAATTTAATATATCATGACATTGTACCTTGTAGATTTTGTTTGGCATTTGGTTGGCTTTAACAATTATGCGTAGTTTTTTTGGTTAGTCAACTTATTTTGTTTTTCATATCTATGATATGTGGTTAATTACTATTTATTAGGCTAGAATTTATATACTTTTTTAATTTTTATATATTTTTTGTACAACTGTATCCAAAGCTGTATCCGGGGCCAAAAAATTGCCATATTTGTGTCCATATCCAAAACATATTGGCAACTTAGATAATTTAAATTAACATGTAAAAATCAACCTGCTTCTAAAAAGCCTTAATTTAAAACTAGAATGTCGATGTGTCAAATTATCGATAGCTAAAAAACCTGAATATAAGACTAACATGTAGCCATGTAAAAATTATCAATATGTAAAAGCCCAACAAGGAAGGGGGATGGAAAGTGGTGGGTAAAGAGGAACTTCACCCCATAACTTAAGGATCCATTCTTTCAAGATCTTGAACACCTTAAAGTAGCCATAAGGGCATCTAGAGGTAGGAGTAAAACTTGTGGCAATGAGTGGACAATAGCATTTCACATACTCTTCCTTCCTAAGTTTCAGCAATTAAGAATTCCAAGGGATGCACAGAAGGCTTTGAGGCCCTTCAAAGACAGTTCGAACTATCACTGAGGCTTCTAAACTATTATTGACGGTTCTAAGTATTTCTCCTTCAAAACAAAACACTGGAATAAATTTTCGTTTTTGCCATAGCCTGGAATAGGAGAGTTAATACTTACAAGAATAAGCCTCCAGAGAACCTTTGAGAATGCATTCTCCAAGATTTACATTGATGAGAAAAGCATTTAACCTGGAAACAGTAATATATAAAAGTTTTTAAAATGGATATTGAACACTTGTTAACAATGTTGTGCAACTATTCAAAGTCTTTCGATACAAGAATTTATACTGGCCTGCCTAAAATTCTTCATTTTCCTGTGATGGATCCCTTGATATTCAGACGAGAAGCCTACTCCAAAAGCCAATATATGTGCCCTAAAGATTTAAAATTCTGAAAAATATTAGGGTCTAGGTTAAGTACCTTGCAAGAGGGGTGTATTCGAGAAACTTCATGTCAGATACTCCTTCGATGCATAAATTCAGCCGTCTTTAACTCCTTTTTTTTGCCAAAACTACAGAATTCTTAGCTTTCTAGAAAATTTTACACTCATTTTAAAAATTCAAATGTCAAAATAACCTTACTTCTATATGAAGGACACTGTATTAAACTCGCCCTGCGATTTGCAGGCTATCTTGAACAGGTAGGCCAAATTCTACCAGCCCTGATTTGCTATATTTAGATGCAAAACTAAGGCGAAGAGAGACCCCACCCTCGTTGTGCTTCCTAACCTCCAAAACAAAGTTCAGCAATAGTACTGCATTCCGCATTTGAGTAATTAGCATTATGTTCAGACACTTCAAATTTACAGAGTCAAAAATTAACACTAAATCATGTCATCTTGAACAGACGAAGCAGGAACTTAAGATTAACAACAGGAACAACACTTACAATAGCGATAAACAACACGAAAAAAACTTAAAATCACGATCAACAACACGAACAACACTTAAAAGCACACATAATCACAATGCTTAGGAGAATAGAAGCGTATGTAACAAAAACAACTATCTTTACAGAATTTATTTCCCGCGAGAAGAAAATAGAACATAAGCAATAATTCACATATACATAAAACTGTGTTAACACGGGGAGTTAAAAAAAAAACCAAACGCCGTTAGTATAACCACATTTGCAGTAAACTGGGCACTACTCTCTACATACCTAATACAACTTGCAGAAAATTGCAGTTAAAAAACTGTAGGCACTAAATTTAGGTTAAAAAAAGCAACCTAATGTACACTAAATTTAGAGGGAAAACCCTCTTAAAAATCTAAACAATAGCAAAAAATATGAAAATATAGGACAACAAATCTTGCCACATTTGCAACATTTTGCAGAAAATCGTCATTTTCGACTGAAGAAACCGCATATACCCGCGCAGACACAAGAAAAAGACACGAAACATCTATATACTGGGAGATAATATAATCGATGTAACTAAAAATCCAAAACGCATGCTCTGTCCAACAAAAACTACCCCCTCCCCTAAAAAATATAAAATAATAGCAACTTCAACAGAAAATTATGCTTGTTAAAACAAGTCTTAGATAACAAAGCAGAATAACTAGAAGGCATTTTCTGTGAGAGAAAACTAGCTCGAAACGCTACAATAATATAAAAATGACTTCGAACTCACCGAAAATGAAGTATATTACCCAAACACTACAAAATCTCTAAGATCCGTGTCAACTGAAAAAAAAATAAACAATATATTTCATAAATGAGGACAGAAAAAAACCATAAAATTGCACTTACCTGAGCATAAGTTGTAGAAATTAGTTTCATCGAACACAAATTACAAAATGCTTGTCAATTTCTGTACAGACAACCAACAACAACAAAAATTGAGACAGAAATGCATCAAATAATGCTAACACAAATTTAACAACAAGGTTTTAAAAAAAAAGAACTACATTTGAAGCAACTTCAAACGAAGCTAAACAAGGATTATTACGGGGTGTTCTTTGAAAATTTACTGAGATTCGAGGCGCAGACAGAAGCTTTAAGCGATCGCCTAGGACGATAACCACTAACAGGTAACTAGCTGTCAAAGAAAGGGTTATTGCCACGTGTATGTTGAAAAATAGACTTCTACCAGTAAACTTCCGACTTGTCACATTTCCAACTAAAGAGGCTCCATGACGGGCGACGGCTATTCTCTCTATAGAATGCACCATCGCCCATAAAACATATGCACCATGCCCCTATTTCGCACCATGCACACATGGCGTGGCACCGCTCACCAAGCAAAGATGGTTATTGGAAATTTGGGTTGAAATTTGACTTTGCCCGCATGTAACATTAGTTGCAGCAATGGATCCTTTGTCAGGTTCTTTATCATAGCAAATTAAAACTCTCACGCATGATTCAGTGCTCGTCATCCTGAATTAATTTTGTTTGGTAAACCAATGGAAGCTAAAACTGTAAGTTGGAACTTGACATTTGAATTAAGAAAATTTACAAACAAAAATAGTGCACGGTAAGAAATGCGTACACGGCGAGATCAACCTAATAAACTACAATTTTAACTTCAACCCGCAATGAACGGTTGTCAGTCGGCTCTATTCTGTTCTCCCCCATATGGAAGTTCTCGCCAGTGTGCATGAAAATCTTGAGGATGTTGCCGCTGGAGTAGTCAATAGTTCACATATTAGTTTATGAGGCCACCAAAATGTTCCTTCCTCTTCTTTACCCACGTTTGTCCATTGTTTCTTCCCTTATTGTCGGAGGACGACATCAAACATGGCATAAAGAATTTAGCAAATGGTAAAGCTCAAGATGTTGATGGGTTGCAAGCTGAATTTTTAAAGTGGGGATTGAGGTGCTCACTCCGCACACCAAAAAAAATCAATGATGTAACTCAGGGTGGGTTCCCACTAGAGTGGACTACTAGTGTTGTTATTCCTCTATTTAAAAGTGGGGATATCAATAATCCTTCTAACTATCACACCATTATGATCAATCCTCTTTTTGGTAAGTTATTTGGGGGCATGATAGAGCGTAGAATCAATAGTTGTGCAAAAAGAGAGGGAAAAAGAGCAAAAGGACAAGCAAGTTTCTAACCTAAACATTCAACCATTGATCATTGCATCACTCTTAGGCACTTGATTGAAAAGGTATGGGATACCCAAGGAGATGAAGCTTTTTGTTGTTTTGTTGATAAGAAAGCCTTTGACACGGTTCCTAGAGACAAACTTTGGAACATGATGGAGGAACTTGAGATTCCAGACGAGCTTAGAGCAACAATACATAGACTTTATGAGCAGGTTAGAGCTAAAATCAGAACCAAAGAAGGTATGTTTGAATGTTTTGGTAGTGACATTGGGGTCAAACAAGGTTGCCCTCTTTCTTCCACTTTGTTTGGTTTATACATTGACAAGCTTGAAGAATGGTTACGTAAAACCAAAGGAGGGGGTGTATAGTTGGCCGAGTATGTGGTGAAGTTACTCTTATATGTTGACGATCTTATCCTAATTTCAACAACAACTCAATGATTGATGGAGCATCGAAAAGCTTTAGAAATTTTTTGCCAGGAAGTCGGGATGCAAGTGAACATTAGCAAAACAAAAATTGTGATTTTTCCCCTAAAAAGGAAAGAGAAGCAAATTAACTTTCTATTTTAGGGGAGTCCATTGGAAATTGTTACAGAATATAAATATCTTGGGATTGATTTTCACAACAAGATCAGCTGAGAGACATTTACAGCAAAAAAGATACAGGGAGGTTGGAAAAGAAAACATTTTACCTACTTCATAATAGTTGTAGGAAAGTTGAGCTTTGGGACTGGAAAACTAAGAAAACCCTCTTTGGATTGTTGGTTACTTCGATTGCTCTTTATGGTTGCGAGGTTTGGGGAAGTAGCATGTCAAAGCATGGATGGAGAGAATTAGAAAGAATCCAGAAACATCTAATCACAAGCACTCTTAAAGTTAAATCAAGAGTCCCTTATGAGATCTTGTTGGCTGAATCGAGTACCTTCCCGATGGAAGCATCGATAATAACTCAGCTGATAAGCTATTTGAAAAAAGTTGAAAGCATGGACAATATTCACTAGCCCAAAATGGTTACAGAAGATAATCTAGAGCGCAAAAAGAATAGCTGGATGAAGCAGAACAACAAATGGATGAACAAATGGGGCGCCAATTTTCAAGAGTTTCCTAACAAAAATGGGGAAATAAAAAATTATGTGATGGAGAAGTTTAGTACTACCATGTGGACAGAACATATTGGTCATAAGAAAGCACAATATATCAAAGAATTTAACCCTGCTTGGGAGCATGATGAAAAAGTTTACCTAGGGGCAGTTATCAAAGGTAAGGCAAGGATTCTAGTGGCTCAGTTGAGGACCGGATCACATCATATTCGTTGTGAAACCGGTAGATGGACTATTCCCAAAGAGGATTAGGAAAGGAGAACTTGTCTTTTCTGCAGCAAAGGGGTTGTTGAAACGGAATGGCATTTCATTATGGAGTTTTCAACGTATGATTATATTCGTATACAGTACGAAAACGAATTAAAAGTGGACAACTTAAATGAGTTATTTGAAGAAACAAAACTTCAAAAGATCATTGGTATGAGTTATTTGAAGAAACAAAACTTCAAAAGATCGTTGGTTTTGTGCTCAAGATTCACAGTAGGAGAGTTGATATTGCAAAGAGTTTTAAATTAGCTTAATGTTTTAGTTTCTTTTGGTCCCATGGACTCTTCAGTCTAGTGGATGTCATTAAAATCTTTCATTTCATTTCATTCATTTGTTTTCCTCGTTCTTCATATTTCAAAACTTTTTAATTCCATTGCAATTTTGTACAATCAAGACTTACTGATTTCTTCCTTCTCTCTCAGCATAGGCATGTCAGCGGCCCACTTTTCTTTAATTTCTTTTTTCCTAAGGTCGCCCCTGCTCTAAAATTGAACACCTCCTTCCGCCTTGGCCCCATAAGATGGTGTATTGTTATGGACAAACAAAAAGAGAAGGAAACAAAAAGAAAGAGGAACACATAGAGAAAGAACAGAAGCAACAGGAACTTTCTCAAAAGGAAGGAGAAAGAGAAAGAGAAAGAAGGGGAGGCAAAAACATAAGGAACTGTGCAGCGTGGGAGAAAGTAAGCAGCGGCAGGTAAACCATTTCTTCACTAAATGCTTTACCTTGACTAGTTTAGGGTTTTACCATGTTTTTCATTCTAATTCAGTCGATTTTAATGGTTTTTCAGTGAAGAATTCCTAGTGAAATACGTATCAGAATAGAAATGGAAAACAACAAACCCACAATCAGAACATTACATATCTTTCTTGACATATCAGAACATTGTATTACATATTGGTTCTTAACACTTACAAAACAAAACAAATACTTAAAAAATGAAAACAAAGTGAATAACAAATGGAATAAATGCATACATAAGTAATATTTGTAAAATTTGAAGCCATTAAGAAAACTCCAAAAATTTGTCTTCTTTAGGCGGGAAATTGGTTTCATCTTTATTTTTCTCCACCTTATTCCAGTCATCCCAGTTGACACCCGTATGTTTTTTGTAGTTACATCATGTTTTCCAAATTGTTGAAATGCACATTGTGTGTTTCAACATATTGAATAACATAGTGTGTTTTTCAACATGTTGAAACACATTCAACACATGGATTGTTTTTCAACATGTTTTAAAAAACTTTTTCAACAGGGTGAAAAACACAATGTTTTTCAATACATATTCGCATATATGGTGTAAATTCACATACATGGTGTAATTTTAGTTGTTTGTTTATCGTTTTCTGAGTGGAACATTGCAAATGCTTTTTGTGTTTTAACATGTTTGAAAATAAAGTGTTGTTCAACATATTGAAAAACATAGTGTGTTTTTAAAAATAGTGTGTTTTTCAACATGTTGAAAAATATGGTGTGCTTTTCAACATGTTGAAAAAATATTTTTAAATATGTTGAAACACAAAAAACATTCTCAATGTTTCACTAAGAAAACAATAGACAAACAACTAATTTTACACCATGTATGTTAATGTGTGCAGAAGATTTTATCAATTTGGTGAATCTGATTTTTAAAACAAATGGTACAAATAACATTCAATTGGCTAAAAGCAGTTCACAAAGATTCTACTCTTCAAGCCACATTGTTACAGACCATTGTTCTAAGGGCCCCTCTGCAAAAATTTTGGCATCATTGACCTCTGGAGGTGGTGTTATGCAAGTTTTCATCTTCTTATACATTTTATTAACACATAATTCAAATTGTCAACTAATGCACTTAATGCCTAATATAACATATCAAGTGAACCTAACTAACAAAAAGGATCTTATAAATTGACATATCATTCCAGATTTACTTTTCATAAATAAAAGTAAAAAATGAACATCTACACATAAAACCATTTGAAATACACACTACGTATTTCAACATGTTGAAAACCACAATGTGTTTTAAACATGTTGAAACACATCTGTGTGTTTCAACATGTTGGAACACATATGTGTGTTTCAACATGTTGTAAACATGGTGTTTTTCAACATGTTGGAAAAAACACATTATTTTTCAACAGTTTGGAAAACATAGTGTAGCCTCCTAATGTTTTGTTTTGTATTTTATTATTTTTCAAGACGGTGAGAAACACAATCAGATAAAAAATGGTCATCTATAACTTCAGTTTTATAACTCCTTGTGGCATGCAACCACTTGGATTAGGTTGCAAACAACCTTCTCTAACTTCTATCGAAATTTCAAGGAATTCAGCCCAATATTTTATGACGTTGAAAAAACAACCTTTTAAGTGACAATTCAACGTTATAGGTCCAGATTTGACATAGAAACCACTAAGGATTAGGTCACAAAGCTTTTCTCTAACTTATGGTTCAAAGATCTTCAAGTTTGACTCAAATATTTTACAAGTTATGGCCTGGAATATGTTGGTGACCGACCCTAAATCCTCAGATGTATACAGAAAATAGGGAGTTTGAGAGCTTCATTCTTATGGTTGATAGAGCTCATTTGACTCTTCTTGTACGAACTCCTAGAATATGTTGTACACTATTTTTTTTTCAATTCGTGTGACTAAGCTTGTCATTCTAATGTTCTTGTTGTTTATGCTCGTTTGTTTGTAATCTTGTCAATGTGTGATTAACGATGCCAATTTTGTGCTACTAATGCTTAGGATGGGAAGGAGGAGCAAATGGGAAAGCTATACAATTTTCTTGTCCAAGAGATAGGAAAGAATAAAGTCAATTCTTGCAGGCAAAGAATTGGAATGGAGTCCGATTGGAGATGAGCCTAACATCGACCTTTGTGCAACCATCCTACTTGGAAGATTTGAAGAGCCTTTGTAAAGGGAGAAGGTTCCCTTGAAAGTGCCAAGACTACTTTTGTCCACACAAAACACAACGTCTTTGATAGAGTTGATTACAAAAAGCATACAACGAAGACATATTGTTGGTTCGTACCTTGTGCAACACTATTTTTCGTAAATGCTTTTCGTGAACGTTTTTATGTCACATTTGATGTCAACTTAAATGAAATATGTTAATGTTTTTAATTGTAGCTATTAGTGTGCATATGGTCCTGAGGACAATAGGAATAAGTCACCAACAAGTAAAAGAGTGAGGAGACATCAAATGAAAAGGGGTTGTCAATGTTACTTCATTGTGAAGGTGATGTATGGGAGACCATCGGTGGTGATTATAATATACAATGATTTGTTTCATTATGATGCAAATAGTGAGTGTTGTCATAACGTAAATGACACTACCAATGAGTCTCATGTTTCTATTTGTTGGTCCGAAAATCCGTCGCGTGGACAGATCTATGGATAAACGGGCCAACGGTGTTGCAGGGCTTAGCCCCTCTTTGAGACAGCAAAGCGAAACTGGTTTATTGCTACTTCTACTAGCAGGAAGCCTATGCAAGTCTCACAGATTCTGCCTTCGGGGGTTGGGATCTCATCCCAGTAGAGTGTTCTAGGCTGCGAAGAGAAAGGAATAAAAAGAAGAAGGAGAAGAGAAAGAACAGATCCGAAGGAAGAAAAGAAATGAGTTCCAAAGCGGAAGGGTCAGAAGATCTATGCTTTGGGTTTGGTAGTAAACAGGAGCCAGAACCCTACTCACATAAATAAACAAAGCAATACTGATAAACAAATGACGGAAAAGTAGATATGAATTCAACAGAAAAGACACATGCAGATCTAACATAAGAAAGATCTAATGTATAACACAGCTATTGAGCACAAAGTCTGAATAATTGTATTAATTGTTTTTATCTGTTACAAGAAAGCTCAAAGAGTCTTTCTCTCCTCACCTCTATTTCTATCTGAAAAATGTTCACTCCAGAATACAACAAGTATTCTTGTATTTATAGAAGATGAGAGAGAGAGAGAAGGCAAAAAATGGAGCCAACCACTTATCTACAAGATATTTACAAAATATCTAAAGTCATGTTGACTTTTACATTTTTGAGTGGATGACACTCATCCCAATGATGCAACATGGATGATGTCATCGTTGGCAACCAACATACTTGAGATATTGCGAAAAGAAAGTCGGAAGAATAGCGAGAGGAAGAAGAAGAAGAGGAAGAAGAAGAAGCTAGTCATCATCATCGTCCTGCGGCCGAAAAGGGGTCGCCTGCTTCTGATGCTGCTCAGGAGATGAGATGTGGGAACTGAGCGCGGTTATTCCAAGAACTTGCTGATCATTGACCCGAACTGATCCTGTGATGGATCCTTGTGGCCGATCACTGATTACGTTCGCAAGTTTCCCGCTCTGTCTACAAGCTTTTCGGGAAGTTTGGAATAATCTTTCTCCGCCTCAATCAGGAAACCGATGAAGTCCCTGCAAGCCAGCAGGTTATTGATGGATTCGGTATCAAACGTGACTTCTGGCCCTGTTCCTTGAGAAGCTAACTCCTTGAAAATCCGGATAGTATCATCAGCCGTTCTTAAGGTGAGGGAAGGAGTGAGCAACCCTGGATTCATGGATAAAACAATTTTCTCCATTTGATACATCGCATCCAGGGCCTCTTCCTTCACCTTATCTATTTTTTCTAACACAAACTCGAGCTGATCTATCCGATAGTCCAGAGTGGACATAGTCTTGTTGAGGGTCCTTGGGTGACCGAATACTCCGAACTTGACCAAATCTTCGACTGAACAGTCGAACATCTGTTGGAAGGCCTCGTGTTGGAGTCTAGCGTTTTCCAACTCTTCTGATATCGGGGACTGCTAATGCTTGGAGCTCCTTATTCGCCTTTTCAATGTTCAGGGATAAGCTGATATATTCGGCGATTACCTTTTCGCTATCTTTTGAGAATCTGACTTCTCCAAGCAGAAACAGCCATGCCCTGCTCACCGATCTTTGAATATTCATTGATCTTGTCCTGACTGAGCAGCTCAGGAGTCTCGGGCGGGCAGTTGTGGGAGGTGCACTTCCCATCTTCTGTAAGGCCTGAAGCAGGTATTTATTCTGTTCTTTCAGCAGCCTTTTTTCTTCTTTGGCTTCTTGAAGCTTTTCACAAAGTGCATCAATCGCGGAACGAGCTTCCCCCTGGAGACTTTCAGAGGACGTCCCCATTGTGACTTGGGTCACTGTGAAATCTGCTGGAGACAGATCTTCTTTCTCTTTGGTGGGATCGGGGGGTAAGCTATTTCCAGGACTCTCTCACCTGCAGCGCTCTTTGAGAAGCGTGTAACCGGCTTGTGCTTCTTTGCTCCTTTAGCCGGAATAACCGCAAAAGTCCATCGGAGCGATGGGGACTTTCCTCTTTGGCTGGCTCAGCTGCTGAGAGATCCAAGCTGGTCCTATTGAAGAAGGACCAGAGACAGAGGGGGAGGCAGCAACAGTAGAAGAGGGGAGAGAACGTGGAGACACGCGGCGGTGGCATTGGAAGAATAGCCGCGGAGGTGTCCACGGGAGGAAGGGAAACCGGGGCTGCAGAAGACATAGGAAGGGAAGGGAGCCCGGAAAGGAGAGAAGAAATGGAAGGAGACAAATCAGCAAGAGAGGAGAAGACGGATGAAGAGGCAGGGGAAAGGGTAGAAGAAGGGGGAGAGGACACAACCAAAGGAGTGGTTGCTGACACCTGAGGAAGGGGAGGAAGAGAAGAAGAAGGGATAGAAGGGACCTCTGTAGTTGTAGCGATGCCGACATCCTGGGTGGATGGGCATATAGGACTATCCTCTGCCAATTCCTTCTCTGGCGAATCCAGGGTTATTACTTGTTCAGGCTCTGAAGGAAGAGGACTTTCAGGGGCTTCCTCCCGAATGGTGCTAGGCTCACCCTTCCGCAGCTTTGCCTTTTAGCTGCTTCTCTTTGATCTTGGAGGCGCATTACCCAAAGGAGAAGTTATTAAAATCTACGCCGAGGTAGATCAATCCATTCATACGGCACCAGAGCTCCGTTCTCCGCATGGTTTCTTTGACCCTCTCCTCAATTGTCTGAGGAGCCTTGCTTCTATCAATGGCCGGGAAGGGCCAATTGTCCCCATCTGTGTCATTATATACTTTTGTCTACTTCGTCTTCCGTGGTTTGGAAGCCTTTGGGGACGATGGCCACTCCATACTGAATAATTTCTGCCAATGCTAAGCGGGAGTGATCCTGTCTCCTGAGTGCCACCTCATGGATGACGTCAATGTAAATGTCCTCAATTTGAGGGACATGGATAGGATCAAGCTTAGCCCCTTGGCAAGCAGCCTCTTGGGTTCGAATGTAGGCCTTGCTGGGAAATCATGCTTTAGGTTGAGCAATTCTAGCTCAGCAAACATCTCCTTCGCCTTGTGATAGCTGGAACAAGTGTATCGGGCCTACTGTGAGGGGGAAAGGAGTTCCACCCTTCTTTCTCTTCTGGCACTTCTCATGATATGTGACCAGCTGCCTTGACAATTCCAATAGAACCAGCTTTGGTCCAGCATACCTTGGCAACCTAGTGGGCTCGCCCAAGAAGTTAACCGCCCTCAGATAGGTGAATGTGGGAAATTGGGTGAACAAGGCCCCCCACTTTTCCACAGCAGAAACAGTATTCTTAATTGTGCGGCCATGAGTCAACTTTGGTCGCAGCATGCATATAATATGGTAGAAGAAAAGCATCATTGATTTTTTGAAAAGTGTTGGATGCTATTCTCCAGCTTTAGCTCTGGGTAGTATTCATATATCTTGGCCTAGAGGCCAAGTTCCACTTCGGTGCAGCCCTGGATAGTCCCTTTCAGACGCTGCAGCATACACTACGTAGGAGTTCATATGAAACACTCCTGTTGTGGCAAACTGTTGTAGTTGCTCAGAAATGGCACTGCTTATTATTTCCCCCCCAGCAGAAGCGCTGATCGGGCAAATTTTTGTTCATCGTCTCCAGGTACCCGCAACATCCATTTATGGAAGTAGTGGGCGTGCTGAAAGCCCGAAGACTCTGCTCAGGAAAGTGATGGTGTCACTGAGTTCTTCGGAGAAGTCGCTTCGGTGGATAGTCTGGGGCCACCGGGTCACTACCTTCTTATTTTTTGAGGTAGACTTCATTCATTAATTGCATGCATAGGTCCTCATTGTCCTCCCAGGTCTTGACACATTCTTCTTGGGTAATGGCCACGAAGCTTCGGTGATGAGGGATGCCAAGAATCTTTTCAAAATGGCGAGTGGTGAGGTCAATGACCACTTCTCCCTTACTATTTTCGACACACCTGGTGTCCTTGTTGTAAGATTGGGCAACCACCATTATGAACTCATTATTAATAGCGCTGACTGGAATCCCACCGGCGAAATGTAGAGCACTACCCATCAATTTATCCATCCAGGGGCTTCTTGTTACTTTCTGAGTTCTCACCCAGAATTCGTCCATGTCAATGTGGGCCCAGTTCAGAATCTCTGACATCCATATTGCATTCCGCCTGAGAGTCGGGCATTCTAACCCTTTGGTACTTATACTTCATTTCTTCCTCTGTTAGCTTAGCTTTTCCTCTTGGTTTGGCGGGTCTCTTGCTTGAGGTAGACATGTGTTCTTCAAGGCTTATCTGATGATCTGCACGTAGGAGGAGTGAAACCCAATCCAAGAAGCTTGAATTAGTCATTTGATTTTCAATGGGAACGCTAGCAGAAGAAAGAGTTAGAACTTTTAAGGCTCGGGGGCGCAGGGCGCATGGAAAATGTATATAACAGGCTGAATAGACAAGGCGCACAGGAAAAGGACGCAACAGAGGTAAAATTGGCGCCAAAGGCGCATGGCGCATGGATGAAGCAGACTGCATTTTATAGAAGGGCGCACAGGAAAATGCATGTTACATTGAGGGTTTTGGTGCGCCCTTCGGCGGTCGCATGGGCAGATTGTGCAACATGGAAAAAAAAGGCGCGCCAAAGGTATATGGCGCGGCGCGCATGGGGGGGCTACACAACATCATGTACTTGCAACGGAAGGTGCGCCCGCGCCTTGGAGGTTTTACACGCGCAAATAACTCTTGCGTTGCATGGAAGCTGGGCGCGCCCTTTAGCGCATAGAAGAGGGATGCAACAGGTGGTAAAAGATGCGCCAAAGGGATATAAGGAGGCGCGGGGTTTCGAGCGTGTTACAGGCCGAAAGGGGTGCGCCTAGGGGGCGCATGATTAATAACTGCAGCATGCTGGGTAGACGCGCCGAGGGGCGCGACTGTCTAAGGTGCAACATGACGCGGGCAACGCGCCAAGGGGAACACCAAAAATACTTTAAACATTTAAGCATTATTCATTCTAACACCAAGCCTAATCAAACCAACTTCCCCTACAGTAAACTGGAAATGAGGGAGGGAGAGAAGGAAGAAGTTGGTTTATGCGGGATAGGGGAAGAACCAGTCCAATGCAAAACGACATTTAAAAAACGGGCCATCAAACGAAAACCAGACCGAGCACACCAAAGCACAAGAAATGAAAAAAGAGGATGAACCTCTTACCTTCGAATGTATAAAGACGGTTGGAAAGCGGGCCCACAGAGCAAATGACAACGACAGAGCAGAGCTGACACACCCAGAGCAATCCACGTGCCTTGAAAAAAGAACAATGAAAATGTCATGGCGCGCATAGGTATATATAACAAAATTGTGTCATAAATGCGCCAACCACCATTTGAAAAGAGCGCGCGAAAACGACTGTCGACAGAGGAAAGCATGCGCCCTTTGGCGCATGGAAAGTAACTAACAACAGGAGAATGGGTGCGACTTTGGCGCATCAAACGAGTTGTCGACATGAATTTATGTGCGCCATTGGGCGCACCAAAACGTGGTGTAACAAGGAAAATACATGCGCCTTTGGCGCACCGAGAAGCGGTGCTAGAACATGGAAGAACCATGCGCCAAAGGCTTTTAAGGGGGGCGCATCAAAAATTGATGTATGCAAGGAAAAACCATGCGCCCAGCCAAAAAAGGCTCAAAAAGACTAAGTTCAAATAACTGAATTTCCCGGGAAGGGATTTTACAATATTCTGAATGCGGAGGATCCCTAACGAGGGATCGAAACAAAATTTTCGGTATGGTTATCGGTAAAATTGCCCTTGTCAATTTTACAGGATAACACTATTACCCCACACTTATCAAGTGAATGTAAAATTTATATTGAGATTTTTTTTTTTAATGGGTGTTCCAGTGGACACTTCATATGAGAAACATATAGTGGATCCCTTATTGGCGGACATGTTGAACAAGAGGGACCAATTCCTAACAGGAATGGATGTGATCAATGCATGGAAAAGAGTGCACTCCAAGAAGTCTCAAAAGCAACTCGATAATGCCACGAGCATGAACTTGTGGCATGCAGAGGAGATGGACCTATTTTTCTTTTATCGACTGCCTAATGGAAACATTGTTCTATTCATTATGGGGATGCAAACAAGTGAATGGTACAACATTCACACAATTTCATAATCTACATGGATTCAACATTCACCATAAATAAATATGGCGTAAGTAATCCAAATGAAGTTTGAAAAGACTCATTCTTTCTGTAACATTAATACGCTTCCATTTCTTTTATATTGCACTCGATGTTAATCTTTGATATCATTTTTCTTATAGTACCAATTATACACCTTACTTTTATTATGATGAGCAAGAGGTTGGGGTTCACGTTGCATAGGTTTTTTTGTTGAGGAATAAGATTGAATACATCTACGAGTGGTTGGCGTAGGTCCAAAAATGAAGAAAACAACTTCAAGTTGATTGGAAGATCAATGCTTTCATCACGGACGATGTGACGGTTGAAATCCAAGCCATTAGGCAAGTTAATTTCCTATAACATATTTCAATCATGTGAAGCACATACCTTGCCAAATTGATGTTTAATTCAATTTCTTCTTTTTAACAGGAATGTTTTTAGATATCGTGTACTTATATGTCTATGGCATGTGCATAAGGCATGGTTGAAAAATGTATATAAGTATAAAAGCAAGGAGATCAGGTGGAATATTTTTGAGATATTAGGTACCATCATGTATGGTATGGGGACACACAAAGATTACACCTTCCAAATAATTCAATACTTTATTAAAGAATTCAAAGAGAAAACCCAGTTCATCGAGTACTTCAAGAAGACTTGGTGCAATAACGATGGGCATGTCTGTGAGTAAGAGCCTTCGGGTGTTATTTTTAAATTTCCACATAAAGGATTACACGAGGTTTATCTTGTTACTGATTTGCATTTGTTTGACTTAATAGCCCTATAGGAAAAGAATTTTAGAAATTTCACTCATGTAAATCAAGAAACAAATGCATCTATTGAGGCTTGCCATTGTTATCTGAAGACCAGATACTTGTGCGATCAAGAGAAAACATTTACTCGTTGAATGGACCATTCGTTTTACACACTTGTGTGCAGTGTGAAACTGTTTTACCAACATAAGAGGAAGTTGCAACAATCTGGTTTCTTGACCAACTACAAAAAATAAAGGCAACTATTGAGAGTAGTTGAGAGGGAAAAAAGTATCTTGGATATAGATTGCATTACACTTCATCCTGACGGACATTAGTTGAGTATGAGGAGTCAAATAACCAACAACACTTGGTATTTGTTTAGGTAATGTGGTGTCTTCCAAGTATGCAAATGTGTCTAGGCTACAAGAGGGGACACATGAAAGCATGTGTTGAAGGCATTGGAGGTTTGCAGGTGATATTGGTCGGTGTCATCTTTTCAGGCAACAGAGATGGAAGGTAATTCAAACATATCATATTTACAGCTTGCTTCTTGTGCCTCTTTATATATCATCTTTTCCAAGTAGCTCTTTGAATTTATAAGCATAAGTCATAAGTAAATAAGCATTTGTAAAGGATTCTAAATATGTTGAAATAGTCATAAGGTATTATTGTGTTGTGATCATAATTTCAACTCCATGTAACTATGACTCGCCTCATAGAACTTGCTTTCTTATCAAGCCAATGTAAAAGGAGAAGAAGATAAGCCTATCTTCTTAACAAAACCAATATTTGAGGCAAGATTTGAGAGAGCAAGATAAGGGAGGTTGGTGGAATTATTTTGGGAGTGAATCATCCTTGAAATAACTCTGCAATAAGTTATAAAATATGTAAGAAGGATGAAATCAGGTAGAGAGAATATGAGAGACACATGTAATTAGGATAAAGGAGCGAAGAAGTGATGCGGGAGCATAAAAAACACTTGTAAAAATATTGTAAGTAAGTTTGTTTTTATTTGAATAAGGACTTGGTGAGTTTATCAAGTCATAATAAGCTTTGTGAAGGCACTAGGAGTTAGTAGAAGTTTGAAAGATTTTTCCCTCCAAGTTCCAGTCAAAGCTTGTAAGTCCATTTGAAAGGACAAAGTTCTTGTAAAATGTAATTCTTCATTAAAGTAAGGTGAAATATGATTCAAGATACGGGTAAGAATTTGGAGCAAGTTTGAAGGTAATAATCCCACGTTGGAAGTCCAAATTAACATGTTGAATAAATCTTTGGCAAAGGTGGAGAGTAACTTAGAGTCCAATCTATTGATAGTATATTCCTTCCTTGAATCATGGAGTTGAGATAGTATGTAGGAAAGGTTAGGATGTTCAAAAGAACATTATAAATATGTATTTTGTCTTGAGAATTATATATATGAGGTATGTAGATGTTGAAGTCAATAGATTAGGAGGGAGGTTATATCAAGAGAAGAGAGCCATGAAGGCTCAATAGAATCTTGATTATTTGTAAATGGTATTTATAACTTTGTTGGTCTCCTTATAGTATGCATGATTTGATATCGACAAGTTTGTAATAATGTGGTAGTGATTTTCATAACATAACAAGGTTGATTCTAACTTAGGAGATGTATGATTCATGATCTCAACTATGAAGAAATTGTGTTGTAGAAGAGAAATGTGACTGTGCAGGGATAAGAAGGACATGGTATGAACTTATTGAGGACCATGCAAATAATGAGTTACAGGTAAAGTGAATTTTAATTCCTTAGTGTGATAAGATTCTTTGAATGAATTTGTAATAAGGATCCAAAAGATCTTGTAATTATAGTGGAGACATGACTGTATTTTGTCATTTTAAATTCAATTCTTGGACAAACCTTATTGTATAGACTTGAACATGCACTTTCATACCTAATTCAATGAAAAGGAAAGTTGTAGGGGATTCCAATAAAGCTTTATCAAATGGTTTTGTGGTTTGAAAGGGCTTGAAAAAGAAAATAGAGAAATTTCTCTTATATCGGGTTATCAAAAACCTTAAGACTAGGGTTTAGAAGAAAAATCTTTATATCTTGGTCCACTAAAATGCTTAAAACCAACCCTAGTAGGTCAGCAAATAGGACAGAGAATTAGAAAGTAAAGGAAAAGATCTTGGTTAAGAATTTCCAAGTTATATTCTATATGTATGCATGATGAAATGATTATAATGACATAAAATAAGATTGTTGGTGGTTGAGACTCTCATGTTACTCATGATCTAGTTCCAAGTAATGAATTCTATGTACATATTTAGACTCTCCTTTGAGAATGAATGATATTAGAATTTTCATGATTTTGATGGAAGATTGTGTAGGTCAAAAATAGAAGAAGGTGTTCTCAAGTTCATTGAAATAGTGAATGATGAAGTATAAACAACAATCCAGGGCCATTATGAAGGATAAAATTTGGATTCCCTATTAATTTGTTGATGTTTGACATTGGTTGAGTGGATAGTGAAGTTCAAGGAAGTATTAGGGGTGAAGTTTGAGATGACAATGTAGGATAATCAAACAACATTTCATGTTTCTTGACCAAAACATGACAATATACGGGTGTGAATGACTATTGTTGTAGGTTTATAACTCACATTAGATTTCTTATCATTTTTCAAAGAGAATTATGCAAGTTTGAGGATAGGAAGGAGGTGTATTCAAGAATGTAGAAAATAGTTAATGATTATATCAAGCCTAAAGATGTAATGGTGGTATTCAACTCAAGGAGAATGCGTTAAACAAGTAGTCTAAAACCATTAAGAAGGATAAATTTTGGATTCCCTACTACTTTGATGTTGTTTTTTGTTATCCAAATGAGCTCACATGCTTATTTGTGCAAGTTATTCAAGTTCTAGGCTAGATGGACTTGGAGGATGGCAAGATTTTTCAAAGTTGACAAAATCAGTTATGGTATAAAGGAAAAGTTGATGTACAAAGCAAAACTTGTGGTACAAAGGAAAATTTACGGTATAAAGGATGAGTTGCAGTATAAAGGAAAAGTTGCAATACAAAGGAAAAGTTATGGTACAAAAGGAAAAGTCAAGGTATAAAGGAAAAGTCGTGGTACAAAGGAAAATTTACGGTATAAAGGAAAATCTGCGTTACAAAGGAAAACCACGGAACAAAGTGAAAAAACACAAAAAAATCCGTGAAGCACGGGGACAACCATGAATTTATTTTTAGCTTCATTTTCGATCAAAAATATAATTTTGGAGCATCTAAAATCGAAAAGAAGATTAGAGAATGTAAGAGGACTTAATTGGAACATACACAAGTTGATAATTTTGGAAACACAACATGCAAATGAGTGTCTATTTTTAAAATGCATTTTACTTTTTTGGGAATGCGTTTTGGTTATTTTTGAACGCATTTTGGTATTCTGAGTGTACGTTTTCATTTAATCATCACTTTGCATGCATGTCTTTCACATTTTGTCTATTTTTAGAACCAAACTTGCATGTTTGCATTTTTTCCCCTTCTCTCTCTCAATTTTCTATAAAACTCCCATAATTCATTATAAAAGAGATTTCTGCATTTTCCATTCATTATATCAGATTTTATTATGCATTCTAAGTGGAAGAGTAGGGGGCATGAGTGATTCTTTGTACTTATTTCACCTCTTGGATCAATAAAGGATTCATTTTTCACCTTCTTGCAACTTGTGTATCTTGTAATTTCATGTCTTTAGGCTGATTTTATCTCGTGATATTTGTTTTATCCTTGATATACAGTTTAATCTTCATGGCTTTATGTAGTTTAGCATCAATTTATAGGTCATAGATTGTGTTTAACCAAGTTTTGTGCAGGATCTTGTTATGGAGTTCACTAGATTACCTTGAAAACCATTTATTTCCCTTATTTATTTTGTCACAAACTACCAAAATTTCTCTAAAACACTTTTACATTGGCTTATTCCTTTGTAGGTTGTGTATGGTGTGTACATTTCTTGTAGTCACAAAATCATGCACTTTAGACATTATTTATCTCAGTCTCATACTACTATTTAGAAGGTTCTTGAGTGAAGAAAGTACTAATTAACCCCTTTCTTTAGGCCAACTTGTTTTATTTTATTTCTTCATTTACCGACCTCTTGCACCCATATGCTTAGTCAACTTTTGTCATCCTGCATCATTTTATCCTTGATTGGGGCGTCCATATTAGTATTGGGACACATGTGGGTGCCCTGGTCCCACCAGGGATGCCCCAGTCCTTTTTGCACTTTCCTACCTCTTTTTGTGCTCTTTCTAGCCGTTTAAGATCTTTATCTTTCTTCTAGTCGGCCTTTTCGAGGTTAATTACGAAATTAGACCAAGAGAACCCTATAAATATAAATTTATGAGACCTTAATGATGGACCTAACATCACTTACTACTAACAATCATCTAGAGTTGCATCCATCTATTGCATTGAAGATCACTTACATCGACATAGCTTCATCATCAAAGCACAAGGCTAGGACATTTGCATCACACTTCATAGGGGGAGGGATTATATTCTATTCCATGCATGCATTCCATTACATTTTGTACACATTGTTATGCTCACTACTTCACAAAGTGCGACTAACACAAGAGAAACCTAGGGCATGTTCACACACACTCACACATAGAGCTACATCGGGTCTGAGATGTAGTGTAACTCTCAATTAGTAAGTCCACCATTGTGGCAGCTGAGGTCAGTTTGACCCCTTCACTTGCATTTTTATTTTTTATGGTTTGATGCTTGTTTTGGGGTCTTGCAAGTCTTTCTTTCATCTTGGATTATTGGCGACATTCGGAGCGGGACAATGAAGCTGATGTAACAAACAACATGGGTTTCAGACCATCTGCCGAACTAGTGAAGATCAGTTTCAGGGCTTTTACATAGACCAAGGTGCCCAAACTATAGACTAGAGGGCCCATGGGTGCCCCAGTCCTTCTCTAGGTGCTCCAGTCCAACTAGATACTCCAGATCCATCCTTTTTGGGACTTCTGCACAGTCGTTCCTACTTTTGTATTTTCTAGTGATCACTGCGACACTGTCTTGCGAGCATCTGTTATTCAACTGAGTTCTTTCATTTTCTCTATTGCACATTAGGGTTAGCATTTCCTTTTACATAGTTGTTTATCTTACTTGCATACTTCTTTACTGCATTTATTTATTTATTACAACTATTCATAGCTTAGATCAACTATCCCCATACTACATAGTTAGTTCATTTTTAGTTAATCATTTTGGTGAACCCAACTCCATCATTCATGGTTCCAGATTCTTCATTCATTACTTTTCATCATGAGTATCTCAATTAATGATTACTTGTTTTCCAATCCTGATTTACTACACAGAGTCCAACATTTTCTTGCTACTACTCACATTCATGCTTATATGCACCCAAATGTGGTTTATTAAGCCTTTACCAATGCCTTTTCCTTGTATATAGTGTTTAAGTCTAACCTTCCCTCTTATGTTCACACTTTTGATAAGGACCCACCTCTGCATATCATATCTCACATTCATAATGTAGTTGCTAAGTGCACTTTGATTATTAATGGATATGAGCTTAACTTGTGTCCTATGTCATTCCTTGAAGTTTTAGGTCTTTCCGCTCATGACGTTAGTCCATATATAATTTCACTTCGTGCATATGATGGTTCTGTTCATCTATGTCTTGGTCACATTACATTTCCTATCACTGTGGGTCCTAAGACTGTCCACACTGTATTTTTCATTGTTGATTTCCAAATTTCCTATAACTATCTACTTGGTAGGCCATGGCTTCATGCCATGCAAGTTGCCGCCTCTATTGTCCATAATTGTGTTAAATTATTACGTGAGAGAAATGAATACACTATTTTTCATGATTATGATCCATTCCATTACTACGACCGGGATCCTAACACTAATCTTCCTATCCTGTGAATAGATATTACATATGAGCCCTAACCTAGGGAATAACCACCTCACTTACCACCACTTGATGGTACCATTTGTGTGATTGACATAATTTCTTCTATGCCACCTACTACCACTACTGCTATGATTCCTTATTAGGGGTTTGTCCAGTCTATGGATGTCACTCTATCACATCCACATTCACATGCACCACCTACCTTAGCACGCCCACCATTCACTTGCACACTCTTTATGAATGATTCATATTGGGAACACATTCCATTTTATCCTACATGTGATGACACTATATGTACACATGAGGGTCTAGATTGCTTAGGGTTTGCTTTTGAGGACATCTATCCTCATCATGTGCTCCTCATCTTTATTATGGCTTTGTTCATATCACTGATACTTATGGTTTGTGTGTCTTTCATCTTACAATCTATCTATTGCATACTCCTCGCTCATCCTCACTTATATTAGGGCACTCATGGCTTGATTACATAGGAGGTACAATAGATCTGGATCATAAAGACATTTTATTTCCTATGCCCTTTGGACATGTTTTCATTTGCAATAGCTCTTTCCTAGGATACACTCAAAACATCACTCATCGGTATGTACACGATTGTCTACTTCCTCCATTCACCGATGAGGAATATGTTATGGGCATGTACAACTTATGCCTTAATGGATCATTGTGTGACCCTCCTGACACTATTGCTTATCAAGTCACTAATGCTTACCCATTTGACTATGACCCTGAGAGCAATGTTCTTCTATATGACATTACATGATATCTTATTTCACCATGCATACATTGGGAGGAATAGTTGCTCACACATCCCCCCTCATCACATTAGCGTCATAGACATATCCCTCATTCTTTCTTTATCATTCTTACATAGTATTACACCACATTCTTAGCATTCACACATATTTGGAGGGCATGTCACTCCACCTCCCCCCCCCCCACCTCGTCTTAGCATAACTACATCCATCATGGCTACATTTTCATATATTCATTAGGCATATTCATCATACATTCTAGCATCGTCACTACCCGATGATACACTCTTGTGCTTTGGTTGAAACTTGAATGTTGAGGGACTATTACTACATTGAACCTCACACATTGCACACTAGGTTGTACACACCACATCTATTCACACATCGTGCGTCATACTGTTGTCATGCGGATTGTGCACCCATTAAATTGCTGAAAGATCTCGTGCAACATTGGAACATCCCCAAGGTGTGGGATCTTGTTGCCCTGGGATGAACCTCCAGAAAAGGTTGGCTTCCTTTAGAACATGGGGCACCCGATTTAAGATCTATGTGCAAGGATAAGAACACTTAAAAATGACTCTAATCTACTCAATTCACGGGGTTCAAGGTTAGAAATGACAAAATAAGGAAAATACGATGATACACCAAAAGAGTATAATTAGATAATTTTACTGATCTTTACATCAGAAAGGGTTAACTTAGAAAGGATAAAGTAACCATCACAATCTAATTCACCTTATACTATTTGGATAGGGAAAATAATAAACCACAGACAAAATAACATACATTCCCTTGTAAGACCCCAAGCATACCTAACAGATAGATCAAATCTGTTCAAATACACAATCAACAATTCATGACAATATATGATATGCACATGTCATACATCCCTTTCTCTTTATGACAGTTAACGATAATGTAACTTTATAATAAAAGGAATATAACATTTCACAACTGATCTTCAAGATAATTGCAACATTCTCCCACAGATTGAAATAAGATATTATGAAATAAAGGTGAGTTAATCACTTACACCAAGGAACTGCATATCCACAAAGCATACATTGATCAACTACTAACACAATAAATCAGATATTTCATCGCAAAATATTGTTCTGAATATAATTGAAAGGCTTTAAAGTATTCAAAGCACTCTTCCAAACTTGAAGAGTAACTTTCCAATGATCTCTCTATCTTTAAACTTCATGCACTTAACTATTTATAAGTTTTGTAGGTTGAGCCATTACAAATGGACCTTAACTAACAAGTTACTAAAAATAGAATGTGATTAAGTTCTAGGGAACATGCTCCCATAAATATAGCAAAGTAGTTACAAAGGTTTGACTAAGTCAAACCTGCAACTTGGACTGATCAAGAGCTTGGAACTGTCCTTTCATGACTACCTAGCTTAGCTGGGCCCTGCAACACATTTTCCTTCTTCAACTTTCTCAGCTCTTTCTCCCACACAGTCATATGATGTCTGTAATCAATGAAACACTTGATAGTTCCTTGTACTTCTTCTTCTGGTCCACATGCGTAATGATTCACCACATCCGTTGTTTCAATTTCTCTTGCCACTTTAGTTGGAATCCTTTTGAGTTTATTCACCACTTTCTTCTGTTGACTTGTGAAATTCTAGCATGAAACCAACCTGTCAATTGAATCACTATTGAAAGTCCTAGTTACCTCATCATCTTTCTTTATCAAAACTTTGAAATTTGATTTAATTTGATCTACTGGAAGGGCATCAATATTCTCATTGAAAAATTTGCAGTTGATATTATCAAACTCTTCTGAGATATCGTTTAGAACATCCATTATTTCCATGCGTTTGTCATCGAATTTCTTGATCAAAACTTGGAACACATGGGATCTAAATTCCATAGCCTTCTGAAACTTGAACAACTTGGAAATATCATCAATTACTTCTTCTTGAAGAAGTAGATCTAGATCCTCCTCTCTAATCTCACCCCATGTGGTCAAATTCAGATTCAAATTATTGTTATCTTCATAAAAGACTTCATCCATCCTACAAATGGAGGATCTTTTATTTTGCAAATCATTGTATAATTCAACAGCTTCTTTGATCAAAGGATTCACTTCTTGAAGCATGTGTTCCATCCATACATTCATTGATCTTCCCTTCTGGCCTATCTTCTCAATCTCATGATATGAGATATCATCCAGAGCGGAAGAAATTGACAGAGAAATTGTAGTTAAAGGAACAGTGGTTGGAGTGGGTTGTGTTACTTTTTTAAGCAAAGCAGTGAGTTGTTCAACCTTTGCTTTCAATTCATCCTTAAAAGCTTTATCCTTATCATACTTCTCCAACAAATTCCTGAGAGCCATTTATACATCCTGTTTGGCACCTTCGTGCATCGCCATACCCAGTGAAAATATAGAAATTTGGTAATTTGTTGTTGTGATAGTGTCTTTAGTCTTTCCTTTAACAGGAGTAGCAATTTCCATGACTCTCTCTCTCCTAATTGGTTTACAGATAAACTGGAGACGATCTGTGGTTGTTTGGCATGTCTCCTCATATTAGGTTCCAACACACTCAGATCTATTACATCTACCAGAGATGCCTTCTTATTTTGTTTTGGAGTCTAGCGATATGACCATTCTAGTATAATAGATGCAAACGGAAGTGGCGTGACCAATTTAGTACCTGGAGCACTAGCTAACATAATAACACTAGTAACATTAGTTGGCAACAAAGTGGAGGTGGTAATGATGGATGGGGTATATGTGAGAATAGCCCTGGGAGTGGATACAATGAGGCTAGAAGTTGAAATGGAAGGAAATGAAAGTTGTAAAGGGAGTGAAGTGGAAACTGGAGATCCAATAATTTCTCCCACTAAGAAGACAAGAAGGGATGAAAATACTCAGGCCATGGATGGGGATGGAAAAGAAGAAAAGAGTATATGAGTGGAAGGTAATGATAGAGGAAGTGGTAATGGCAAAGAAGGAGGGGATGTAAGATTTTGTGATACAACTGGAGAATTAATAACCTTAACAACTTCTGATATTGGTACTGTGGGGGACACAACCTTAGAAGCAGGGGCCTTGGAAAGAGAGGAACTTCCAACAACAAATGAAATCTTCTTAGGAATTATATTGGCCCTTTGGGTAGACCTTTTCCCTTTTGTGGGTGTAGGAATATTCATTGTGGGTTGGGCTTCTGTTCTTATAGATTGATCTAACCCTTTGGGTGAAATTCCCAAGGTATCCAACCAATCATATGTTCTTTGTAAAATGGGTCCCGCCCTTTCCTTAGTATTACAACTTTCCTCTTGATACCAATTGATCCATGACAATGGTTGATTGGAAACATTGTTATCCTTGTATACTAGATCCAATACTTCTTCCTCATCCTCCATCTCCTTTGGAATCTCTACGATACCAAACTTTCTAACCTCTTCCAGAGTCTGCCTTTCATATTCTTGTTGTTAGATAATGAACTCATCCCGATTGTGAATCCAAATATCCTCTAGCTGAGGCACGTGAGAACTGGATAAACTTGTTTCACTAAACTTTCCCCAATAGTCAAAATTTGTTCTTGGAATAAAAGTTCGCAAAGTCACTTCAGACATTTCTGCATCCACATTCTTTACTTTATAAATACTAGCACAAGTATATCTACCGATTGAAATGGGAAACTAGACTCTCACCTTATGTCATTTTCTGGATCTTGTGATAATGCAGCAATTGCTAAACCAACTCTAGCAAAACCCATTTGTCAGTAGGGCACCTATGTAACTTACTCGGGGCACCCACAAAACCCAGAATCCTGATGTACGTAAATGTTGGAAACTAAATATAAATGGCTCCCCACTCTCATACTTCTTTGAAAGCCTCATCAGAAATCCTTCGATTATACAAATCCTTGTCAAAATGATAAAGAAGAACAACGAAGAAGGCATCATTGACTCTACAAAAATGTTTCCTTCCCTCGTCCATCGTGATTTGAGGGTAAAAATTGAAAATCTGCAATGCACTCCTAACACCTTTGGTATTTAACCCATTAAATTTCCCCATGACAACTATAACATAGACCAAGAAGGAAGTCATGTAAAAACATTTGGAAGACATGACTTTTCTCAATTGAAAACAAATAGAGCTGTTGATACGCTCTCCCCATCATATGAATTATTTGTTTTTTTTTATAGTGGCAATGTAAAGGAACATCCATTCCTGAAACTCTTTTGTAGAAGCAAGACCTAAAACTCTACTCAATAACACAATGAGATCGTTTACTTCTTGGATGAAATCTGATCGAAACATAGTCTCAGGCAACTTGGTGACACTCTTGGTCAAGTAGCTCTTCATCATGACCCTCCCACACAATTTGGTTTCCTTGTCCCAATGTTCAATTGTAGCTTCGGGTGAGATTGTGGCATAGTCCTCAACATCAGGGAGTTTAAACAAATCTTCAAAGAAATCAGAGTCTAATCGAATTACGACCTTGCCGTCACCATTCCTCATGGTCCTATAATCTTCATCAAAATGGGTTGTTGTGGCCAAGACGAATTCAGGACAATGCATGGATGCAAGAAAACTGGCAGCGAGAGCAAGCCCACTATTATATATGCCTGCATCCAAGATTTCTTGTTAGGAGCTCTCAACCTTGCCCTGAAGTCTAGAATATCTACCTGCCCAAGATCGGTATCTTCAATATTTCCCAAGTCTAAGGAAAGACATGAGTGAGGAGCAACTCCTAAAAATGTATATTTCATCTTTTCTTTGCCTTTTGATGAGGAGGTTGACATTAAGTTCATATTTTAGAATCTGAAAGGGTCTTTGGAAATTTTGTAACAAATACTGTAAAAACTCTGAAATGCCGAAGTCCGAAAGTCTGAAAAGATTCTAGCTCTGAAGTGCGAACCCTTCGAAAACCTGAAACTAGCAGACCTCCAAAACTCTGAAAATCAAAACCCCGAACCTTTGAAAATCTTGAACCTTCAAAAAGGGAACCTCTGAAAGTCTGAAAAGGGAATATTCAAAACTCCGAAAGTGAAAGTTCCAAAAAAAAACAATCTATGAACTACGAACTCGTTGATGTGCAAGGAATAAGAATCAAACACTTGTAGAGATCTAGAAGAAATTATCATGTAATATGGACTGGATGCCTGCACATGTTGGATTTTGCAGCTGTGGAAATCATGAAACATTCTTAAAGAAAACATGGCAGATGATGAGGGCTCCATTTCCAAAAATAAGAAAAAGGAAGAACAAAAGAAAATAAATAAGGAAGAAGACCCAAAATTATCATAAACCAAGAAGAAATAACCCAAACAAAATTACCTTGAAAATGACGCCTCGAAAGTACAAAATTTCGGTAAAAACTCAGTGTCAGAGTAAAAGGTCAAGTGAAAATGACAAATAAAACTCAAGTTTGTGTAGAAAAAACCAAAATTAATGCCCAGAAGCCGACATGTGGGAGGGTTAGTGAGAATTAAATGCCCATAGAACCCCGAAGTCTGAAACTCTGAAAGTCTGAAGTTCTGAAATTCTAAAATTTCAGAACTTCGGAGTTTCAAACTTTGAAACTTGTGAGTCAAAGTTATGAAAAATATGATGGAGGACTCCGAAACCCGAAAGTACGAAGTTCCGAAATTTCATAACTTTAGAGTTTCAGACTTCAGAACTCCGAAGGTGAAATTATCAAAATTAATATGGAAGACTCTGAAACCTGAAAGTTTGAAGTTCCAAAATTTCAGAGTTTCAGACTTCAGAACTCTGACAAGAGTTTTTTCAAAAGGAGCAACGTAGACTTCCGAAACCTGAATTCTAAAGCTCCGAAATTTCAGAACTTTGAAGTCAAAAAATTTTAAAATTGCTAAAGGATACTTCCGAATCCTAAAATTCTGAAACCCCAAATTTTTGGAATTTCAGGCTTTCAGATTTTGGAACTTCAGAACTAAAATTTTTGTTTTGGCGGTCTCCTCCCTAAAAGAGAAAACCTCCAAAATCCAAAGGTTGAAATTTTAGACTTCGGAGTTTTGGAGAACTTCAAAACAGTTTTTAAAACACTTTTGAGTGAAATATTTAGAAGAAATTTTGAGACAACTTTTAACATCTTCTTTTCAAGGTAAGATTTAAAGGTTAACATTTTTGACGACCTCCAGGGAATGCTTGCCTGCTAAGCTTTTAGGCCAGTAGCCTTATGTAAACCTTTGGAAAAAAGAGTCCTGAAAGAAAACTACATTCAAAGCACAAAGAAAAGAAACAGAAAACACACGATGTGTGAAGCACTTGGAGGAAAAATCAAAACGGACACTGTACAGGGGGAAATGATCTCAAAAGCAAGCTTTGAGATGCATCCCATTCACATGAATGGGAAACTCTTCTCCATTGAGTTTGGATAGATGAAATGAATTTGCCTCTTTGCAACTTATAATGATGTATGGCCCACTCGAAAGAGCATCAAACTTAGCGTGTTTGTCTGGTTTTGCTCTATCTTCATCACATTTGAGAACTAAATCTTCCTCTTAAAAATGCTCGTCAAACACTTTCTTGTCAAAAGATTTCAGCCTGATGTTGCTCCAAATTCTTCATAGACATGTTATGTACTTATTCCAATTCCATGAGTTCAACAAACCTTACTCTCAAAGAATCATTCTCCATAACCTCAAGCTGATGAGCTAACTCCAAAGAAGGTAACTCCAAGGAGAGCGGAAGTTTTGCTTCCCTTCCATATACAAGCAGGAAAGGAGAATTCTCGATGGCCCTTTTAGGTGTGATTCGATCTGCCCATAAGGAAGTTTTAAGCTATGTATGCCAAGTCCTCCTGTTAGTCTCCATTTTACATTTCATAATCTTTATGAGGTTCTTGTTGCTAGACTCAACCAATCCATCTCCTTGCAGATAGTAATTGGAAGAAGTCTTGAGGTAGACACCATTCTTAATAGCACATTCACTCAGCTTTAGACCAAGAAAATTCATTGCATTGTCTGAAATAATTGTAAATAGAACACCAAACCTTGTCATTATACCTTCTAGGAAATAAAAAATTGCCTTCTCATTGCTTTCTTTCAATGCAACTGCCTCTTTCCATCGAGTAAAGTAGTTTGTTGCAATAAGAACTCATTTATGCCCATCATTGGATGGAGGATTAATCATCTCAATGAAATCCAACCCCCATTAAACGAAAGGTTGATCTACTTGAATCAGATGCAGTGGAAGGGCTGCCAACTTCTGCTTGTTAGTGAAAGGGGAACATTCCTTACATTTCCTTACACATAGATGGGCATCTTTGAACAAATCCAGCCAATAGTAACCAGCTCGAATGATCTTGGCAGCAGTTGTTCACGCATAATAATGTCCTCCAAAAAGACCATTGTGAAACTCTTCTATTATCTTACTTATCTATTCCGGTCCCACATAACGAAGGAGAACACCGTTCAAATCCTATCGAAAGAGAACATTATCTACCAAAACATATGGAATAGACTGAAGAAGGAAGGTCTGTCTTTGATTTTTATCCATGTTCACAGGATATACTCTTGAGAAAAGGAAATTCTTCATTTTGGATAACTAGTCAACTTGATCATCATGTTCATCAGTGTTTAAGAATGTAACACCTTTATCACCTTTTGATTCCATGTCTGCAGCAAGCTGCTAACACAAACCTTTACCTCTGACAAGTTTGGTAACTTTGATATGTACGTCATACTCCATCACTTTTGTGATCCATCCAGCATGCTTCTCGTTCATCTCTATGTTCAACAAAAAGTCCTTGACACCAGGATGAGACACCATCAAGTGAATTTTGTTGTTGGACAACACGTCCTTGAATTTCTTTAGAGCTCAAATAACTGCAAAGACTTGTTTTTCAACAAATGAATATTTGAGCTCATAGTCCTTGAGGGATTGACTGAAAAAATAAATTGGCTGCTCCATCAAGTCATCATTTTACTGAGTAAGGATACCTGAAATGCTCTCTTGACCTGTAAAAGCATAGAGGATAAAATATTTATCAAACCTGGGGTTCACCAGTGTTGGAGCATGAGAAATGGCCGTTTTGATGGCTTCGAAACTCTCATTCCCTTCTTTTGTCCATGAGAAAGGCATATTCTTATTCAACATAGTTGTCAATGGTTTAGCCAATTTTGTGAATTGAGGAATGAATCTCTGTATGAAATTTATAGTGCCTAGAAAACTTTGGAGTCCTTTTTTGTGACTTGGGAGGGAGAGGGAAAAAATTGAGCAAATTTTGGCTGGATCAATCGATATTCATTCTGCTAAAACAACATGCCCCAACAACTTTCCCTTGTGCACTACAAAAATACACTTCTTAGGATTGAGTGAAACCCCAAATTCCCTACACCTCCAGAAAAATTTTCTCAGATGTGTGATGTGGTCACCTGCATGCTTAGAGTACACAGTTATATCATCTAGGTAAACCAAAATGATATCATTGATTAGTCCTTTAAATTCCATGTCCATGGATCTTTGGAAAGTAGCCCCGACATTAGACAATTTGAATGACATTTTGTTATAAGCATACGTGCCCCACTTGGTGGTGAAGGCCGTTTTAAATTGATCAGATTCCTGAACAAGAATCTGATTATAACCTGAATACCCATCGAGCAAGAAAAATCTCTGAGCTCCTGCCACTGTTTGAAGAATTTTCTCCATTGATGGAAGAGGATAATGATCTTTCAATGAGGCACGGTTCAGATCTCTGAAATCCATGCATAGCCAAATTTCTCCATTTTTCTTCCATACATGAACTAGGTTGGCCACCCAAGATGAATGCTTAATAGGAAAAATTATACACACCTCTATGAGTTTGGTTAGCTCCTTTCTCATTAGTGGCTCAATTTTGGGATTAATCGCCTCTGTTTCTGGTGAACTGGCTTGGCATGAGGGTCCAGTTCAATAGTATGTTGTGCTAGCCCTGGATCAAAACCACGCAGGTCCTTATAGCTCCATGTAAAAATGTCATGATACTCTTGACACAGTTTGATGAAAGCTTCCTTTTCTTTAGAAGTACATACTTTACCAATCTTTAGAAATTTCTCATTGGCCACTTCAACCTCCTTAAAATAATCTTCTTTGACCACCATGTTCGAGTTCTATTTTTTGGCTTGATCACCTGAATTGAAGATGGATTCTAGAGTAAATAAGCCTTTTGGTAGCTTGTTGTTTTTCAATTGGATGATTTGATCGTCATACGCTTCATACAACTTAGATTGACCTCTTGTGGAAAACTCCACATTTTCTTATAGAAACAGGACAATTTATTGGTCACTATCGAACACTTGCCAACTACTTACATTATCAGGGACTACGGGTCAAACCATTGTTTTGATAGATTGTTGTCCTTTTTTTTATATCAACCGGTATATCATATTACAAACCAATTGTAGCAAGCCTATCAGCATCTTGGTTTTGTTTTCTAGGAACAACATGGATCCCAAAAGCTTTGAAATATTTGATTAAATCCCAGACTTGGTTTTTGTATGATCTTAAAAGATCATTTTTGGACGCATTACGTGTCGTCACTTGATGAACTACTAACTCACTATCTCTAAAAACAACCAGAGCTTTAATACCCCTCTTTTGAGCAATTTGAATTCCCTACACAAGGGCCTCATATTCTGCAACATTGTTAGTGTAACTGAATTACAATCAGAAAGATGAGAAGTATTTATTTCCTTTTGGAGAAATTAGCATAACACTGATGCCAGATCCATTCTTACTCCTTGAGCCATCGAAGAACAATTTCCACAATCCTTCAAGATTGCTTTGTGTTTTGACAAGTTGTGGTATGGTTGTTCCTTCTTCATGAATGCAATATGTGCCCAATCCCATTTCTTCCAATAGCAGGAAACCAACTTCTTCCTCTGCCAATAAATCAACATAGGGATCATATTGATGATCTACACTTACCTCATCTAGCACCGTATTAGGAAATTCCTCTACAAGAGTAGTTGGTTCATGATCGACATCTTCTTCTTCAGGGTCACCAATGGCATAATTCCCATTTATGGGACTGGCAGTGTAGGGCTCCACATGATTATGGAAAATTGGTTTTTCCCTTATAGTCACCTTCCTCCCGTACCGAGTTCTGAGGATCATATGTGACCAATCCGATGACAGGTAACCACCCATCTTGGCCGTGAAATCTCGTGATAGGAAGATGGCGAAGAGAGGAGGAAGATCAATAACTGATATGTCTTGTGTGAATGAAAAACTGGGGCACGCATGGATGGTAAGCTAGAGTCCTTTGATGATTCTAATGGTCTGAATTGTTGTACCATCTAACTAAACAACTCCCCTAGAGATTGGATTATACTATATTCCCAACACGTCTACAATCTGCTTGGGCATAACAAAACTACTAGCACCAGAATCAATCATGCAATTATGCACCAAATGATCGCCAATGATCAAGGAGATATAGAATGGCGGTGGTTTATTGGCCTTAGGAATACTTTTCCCTTCTGGTTGGCACAAACTTGTTGCAATTGTTGCTCCACAACCTGATGATCCATCAGTTGTACCAAAATTGTTCAAAGCCTCTCGCAACAAGTTTCTTTGAGAAGGAATTGAGAGTGTGTCCCACATAGTAACGCTCAGGTTGGTCTTCTTCATTTTTTCTACAATACTGAATGGAATTGCTCCTACTTTGCTGACACTTCTTTGGGAATTAGAGTCCTCTTTTGGAAAATTCTTATTGGGTATCGTGACGCCTGAAGAACCTTCTTTCCTTACGTCTTGACTAATAGGTGTTTCTGGATGTTTCTTTCCTACATCCTTATCAACCACTGCTTGTGACCGAGGTTGTAAAGTAAAATCCTGGTCATCTTTGGGAGATTGAAGTTCCATTGCCCTCTTCTTAGAATGATTATTTGATGCTACGGACGAAGAATCTGTATTCACCCCACAAAAATCTTCTGGTTGCTAATTTAGCAAAGTGGTTTCTTCGGGTGCCTATGGCTGATCTGTTATTTCCTGTGCAGGTGATTTCTTTGTTGGCTCTGAAGGGGTAGATATGCTTTGAACCATAAGGGCTTGGCTAAAAACTCCATTGGGGAAAAGGTTTTGATTGTGAGGCTGAGAACAAGGATAACACCATTCATAATCTTGAACTAGATTATTTTGGACAGGTACAATAGCTTTAGAAGAACTAGTAGCGAGGGGATTCCTGAAATTTAGAGGTCTGACATTCACAACTTGACCTGCAACGTGGTTTTGAGGCTAGTTATTTCCTTGAAAGGGAGGACGAATAGTTTGGTACTGCTAATTTTTTGGCTGATATGGGTGATTCTATTGACTTTGTTTCCTTTTGAGTGCAACGAGCTCATTCCCAACAGTCTGTAGTAGTGACTTGACTTCAAATAGGTCATTTGAAGAGGAAGGGGCTGATTGAGCTAGTTGCTTGGAAGATGCTGGAATGGGGGAAATGGTGGGCTAAGTATTTGTAAGATCAGGAGACAACAACATTGGTAGTCATAGAGCTATCTTCCCAGCCTGGATTAAGGAATTATTAATTCTTATGGAAACATTGTAGGCATCAGGTAATATAGCCCCTCCTATAGACTGGATCATTACAACTATATCATTGTTCAAAGCCCGTAAATAGTACAGGAATGGATTGTTTGGAGAAGGTTTTATGAGTGTTATAATCCTATTCCAAGTCTTTTAGAACCAAAAATTGAAATCATTCATGTATTCTTGGGGAGCTCGCTTTATAGTAGTTAGTTGTTCCAAGAGTGACAGGTGATCACTCTTGTCTTTGAACTGTTTGCAAAGATTTTCCCCTAACTCATCCCAAGTGGTAATAGTCCCAACCCTCAAACCTCAAAACCACTAAAGTGTTTTTCCCTTGAAATAAGTAGCAAGAAGTCTAACCGCAACGTTGTCCTCCGTGATATTATATACTATACAAATGTTGGCTACATCAAGGATATGTTCCACTAGAGTAAAATGAGTTTCCCCTATATAAAAGGGTAAACTTTTGAGTGATGCAATAGGTATAGGATCACGTTAAGCTAACAAGAGAGGACTGTTGGCATTGAAAGGGGAAAAAACTTGGTTCCTTGCCATTCTTCTGATAGACTGATTGTTCCTTAGTGGAGGGAATCTTCAGTCAGGAGGAGTAGAATGACCCCTGCGGGGAGACGTTGTGACTAGTGAGCTTGAAACACCTCTTCTTCTTCTTGGAGGAGACAAAGATAATTCAATATGCTGATAATTTCCCTCTCGTTTCGATGAAGCTCTTGTCTGAATTCTTCACATACATTAAAACACTAAGATACAAAATCCAGAGATACAGAGTCACTAGGTACTTTGAGTTAGGAAAATATGAAGAGAAGTACCAACTCTCTTTCTATCCCACCGGGCATGCCAAAAATATTTTCACATGGATCGTGCACCCGTTAAATTGCTGAAAGATCCCATGCAACGTTGGAACATCCCCAAGGTGTGGGACCTTGTTGCCTTGGGATGAACCTCTGGAGAAGGCTGAATTCCTTTGGAACTTGGGGCACCTGATTTAAGATCGATGTGCAAGGCTAAGAACACTTTAAAATGACTCTAATCTACTCAATTCACGGGGTTCAGGGTTAGAAATAACAAAATAAGGAAAATACGGTGATACACCAAGAGAGTATAATTAGATAATTTTACTGATCTTGACATCGGAAAGGGTTAACTTAGAAAGGATAAAGTAACCATCACAATCTAATTCACCTTATACTATTTGTACAGGGAAAATAATAAACCACAGACAAAATAACATACATTCCCTTGTAAGACCCTAAGCATACCAAAAGATAGATCAAATTTGTTCAAATACACAATCAACAATTCATGACAATATATGATATGCACATGCCATACATCCCTTTCTCTCTATGACAGTTAACGATAATGTAACTTTATAATAGAAGGAATATAATATTTCACAACTGATTTTCAAGATAATCACATCATTCTCCCACATATTGAAATAAGGTATTCTAAAATAAAGGTGAGCTAATCACTTATACCAAGGATTTTCACATCCACAAAGCATACATTGATCAACTATTAACACAATAAATCTAATATTTCATGAAAAAATATTGTTCTGAATATAATTGAAAGGCTTAAAAGTATTCAAAGCACTCTTCCAAGCTTAAAGAGTAACTTTCCCAATGATATATATGTCTCCTTAAACTTCATGCACTTAACTATTTATAAGTTTTTTTAGGTTGAGCCATTACAGCTCGACCTTAACTAACAAGTTACTAAAAATAGAATGTGATTAAGTTATAGGGAACAAGCTCCCATAAAAATAACAAAGTAGTTGCAAAGGTTTGACTAAGTCAACCATGTAAACTTGGACTGATCCAGAGCTTGGAATTGTCCTTTCATGGCCGCCTAACTTAGCTTGGTCCTGCAACATCTTTTCCTTCTCCGAATTTCTCCTGCTCTTTCTCCCACACAGTCATCTGATGCTTGTAATCAATGAAATTCTTGATAATTCCTTATACTTCCTCTTCTTCTAGTCTACATGCATAATTATTCACCACATCTATTTTTCAATCTCTCTTGCCACTTTAGCTGGAATCCTTTTGAGTTTATTCATCACTTTCTTCAGTTGACTTGTGAAATTATGACATGAAACCAACCTGTCAATTGAATCACTATTTAAAGTCCTTGTTATCTCATCATCTTCCCTTATCAAAACTTTGAAATTTGAATTAATTTGATCTACTGAAGGGCATCAATATTCTCATTGAAAAATTTGTAGTTAATATTATCAAACTCTTCTGAGATATCATTTAGAGCATCCATTATTTCCACGCATGTTTGTCATCCAATTTCTTGATCAAATCTGTAACACCTGGGATCTAAATTCCATAGCCTTCTGAAATTGAAAAAACTTGGAAATATCATCAATTACTTCTTCTTGAAGAAGTAGATCTGGATCCTTCCTCTCTAATCTCACCCCATGTGGTCAAATTCAGATTCAAATTATTGTTATCATCAAATAAGATTTCATCCATCCTACAAATGGAAGCTCTTTTAGTTTTCAAATCATTATGTAATTCAACGGAATCTTCTTTGATCAAAGTATTCACTTCTTGAAGCATGTGTTCCATCCATCCATTCACTAATATTCCCTTCTGACCTATCTTCTCAATCTCATGATATGAAATATCGTCAAGAGTGGAAGAAATTGTCAGAGCAGTAGTAGTTGAAGGATCAGTGGTTGGAGTGGGTTGTGTTACTTTTCTTAGCAAATCAGTGAGTTGTTCAACATTTGCCTTTCAATTCATCCTTAGAAGATTTATCCTTATCATACTTCTCCAATAAATTCTCTGAGAGCCATTTGCATATCTTGTTTGGCACCTTCGTGTGTCGCCTTACCTAGTGAAAATATGGAAATTTGATATTTCGCTTTTGTGATAGTTTCTTTAGTCTTTCCCTCAATGGGAGTAGAAATTTCCATGACTCTCTCTCTTGATTGGTTTATAGATAAATTGGAGATGATCTTTGGTTGTTTGGCCTGTCTCCTCATAGTAGGTTCCAACACACTCATATCTATTACATCTACCAGAGGCACCTTCTTCTTTTGTTTTGGAGTTTGGTGATATAACCATTATGGTATAACAGATGCAGATGGAATGACATGACTGATTAAACACATGGAGAACTAGAGAATACAATATCAATAGTAACATTAGTTGGTAATGAAGTGGAGGTGGTAATGATGATGGGGTAGATGTGAGAATAACCCCAGGAGTGGATACAACAAGGCTAGAAGTTGAAATGGAAGGAAATGAAAGTTGTAGAGGGAGTGAAGTGGAAACTAGAGACCCAAAAATTTCTCCCACTGAGAGGACATGAAGGGATGAAAATACTTATGACATGGATGGGGATGGAAAAAAATAAATGAGTATAGGAGTGGAAGGTAATGATAGAGGAAGTGATAATGGCAAGGAAGGAGGGGGTGGAAAATTTTGTGATACAACTGGAGAATCAATAACCTTGAAAACTTCTGATATTGGTACTATAGGGGACAAACCTTGGAAGCAGGGGCCTTGGAAAGAGAGGAACTTCCAACAACAAATGAAATCTTCTTAGGAATTATATTGGCCCTTTGGGTAGACCTTTTCCCTTTTGTGGGTGTAGGAAGACTCATTGTTGGTTGGGATTCTATTCTTATAGATTGATCTAACCCTTTGGGTGAAATTCCCAAGGTAGCCAACCAATCATATGTTCTTTGTAAAAAAGGGCCCGCCCTTTCCTTAGTATTGCAACTTTCCTCTTGATACCAATCAATCCATGGAAATGGTTGATTGGCAACATTGTTATCCTTGTATACTAGATCCAATACTTCTTCCTCATCCTCCATCTCCTTTGGAATCTTTGCAATACCAAACTGTCTAACCTCATCCAAAGTCAACCTTTCATATTCTCGTTGTAGGATAATGAACTCATCCTGACAATGAATCCAAATATCCTCTAGTTGAGGCACATGAGAATTGGATAAACCCGTTTCACTGAACTTACCGCAGTAGTCAAAATTGGTTCTAGGGATGAAAGGTTTCACAAAGTCACTTCAGACATTTCTACATCCACATTCTTTGCTTTATAAATACTGGCACAAGTATATCTTTCAATTGAAATGGGAAACTGGACTCCCACCTTATGTCGTTTGTTTTGGATCTTATGATAATCCAACAATTACCAAACCAACTCTAGCAAAACCCATTTGTCAGTAGGGCACCTGGGTAACTTGCTCAGGGCACCCACAAAACTGGGAATCCTGATGTATGTAAATGTAGGAAACTGAAGATAAATGGCTCCCCACTCTCGTACTTCCTTGAAAGCCTCATCAAAAATCCTTCGATTATACAAATCCTTGTCAAAATGATAAAGAAGAACAACAAAGAAGGCATCATTGACTCTGTGAAAATGTCTGCTTCCCTCATCCATCATGATTTGAGGATAAAAATCAAAAATTTGAGATGCACTTCTAACACCTTTGGTATTTAACCCATTAAATTCCCCCATGGCAGCTACAACATAGACCAAGAAAGAAGTCATGTAAAAAAAATTGGAAGACAAGACTTTACTCAATTGAAAACAAATAGAGTGTACTGATATGCTCTCCCCATCGTATGAATTATTTGTTCTTCTTAATAGTGGAAATATACATGAACATCCATTTTTGGACCTCTTTTGCAGAAGCAAGACCTGAAACTCTACTCAACAACACAATGAGATCATTTACTTCTTGGATGAAATATGATCGAAACATAGTATTAGGAAACTTGGTGACACTCTTGGCCAAGTAGCTCTTCATCATGACCCTCGCACATAATTTGGTTTCCTTGTCCCAATGTTCAATTACAGCTTTGGGTGAAATTGTGGCATAGTCCTCAGCATCAGGAAGTTTAAACAAATCTTCAAAGTAATCAGAGTCTAATCGAATTACAACCTTTCCGTAACCATTCTTCACCGTCCTGAAATCTTCATCAAAATGGGTTATTGCGGCCAAGATGAATTTGGGACAATGCATGGATGCAGGAAAACTAGTAGTGAGAGTAAGCCTGCTATGATATATAGCCTTCTTCCAAGACTTCTTTTTAGGAGCTCTCAACCTTGCCCAGAAGTCTGGAAAATCTACCTACCCAAGATCAGTATCTCCAATATTCCCTAAGTTTGAAGAAAGACACGAATGAGGAGTGACTCCTAAAAATATATATTTCATCTTTTCTTTACCTTTTGATGAGGAGGTTGACATTAAGTTTGGATTTCAAAATTCGAAAGGCCTTTGGAAATTTCATAACAAATACTGAAAAACCCAGAAATGCTAAAGTTCTGAAAGTCTGAAAAGATTCTAGCTCCAAAGTGAAACCTCTGAAAACCTGAAACTAGCAGACCTCCAAAAAAAAATCCTGAAATCTAGCAAACCTCTGAAACTCTGAAAGAAAGAACCTTCAAAAAGGAAAGAGCTCTGAAAGCCCGAAATAACAGTCCTCTGAAACTCCAAAAATATAAGTTCCGAAAATGGAAATTTATGGACCATGAAATCACCAATGGCACAAAATCCAATACTTGTGGAGATCTGGAGGAATATATCATGTAATCTGGACTAGATGCCTGCACATGTTGGATTTTGTAGCTATGGGAATCAAGAGACATTCTTAAGGAAAATATGTTGTATGATGAGGGTTCCATTTCAAAAATAAGAAAAAGAAAGAACAAAATAAAATAAACAAGGAAGAAGACCCAAAATGATCATAACCAAGAAGAAATAACCCAAACAAAATTACCTTGAAAACGATGCCTCAAAAGTACAAAAGTTTGGTAAAAATCAGAGTGTTAGAGAAAAAGGTCAGGTGAAAATGATAGATAAAACTCAAGTTTATATAGAAAAACCTGAAATTAATGCCCAAAAGCCGACACATGGGAGGGTTGGTGAGAATTAAATTCCATAGAACCCTAAGTCTGAAATCCCTGAAATTCTGAAGTTCCAAAATTTCATTTTGAGTTTCAGACTTCAGAGTTTGAGAGACGAAGTTTATGAAAATATGACAAAAGACTCTGAAACCCAAAGTCTAAAGTTCCTAAATTTTGGAACTTCGGAGTTTCAGACTTCGGAAGTCTAGAGGTGAAAATATCAAAATGAAAGATGGGAGACTCTGAAACCCAAAAGTCTAAAGTTCCAAAATTTTAGAACTTCAGAGTTTCAGACTTCAGAACTCCAAGTTGAAATTTACCAAAAATGTGACGGAAGACTCTGAAACTCGAAAGTCCGAAGTTCCTAAATTTTGGAACTTTGGAGTTTCAGACTTCAGAACTCCAAGTCAAAAAAGTGAAAATTGCCAAAGGAGACTTCCAAATCCTGAAAGTCTGAAAGTTTGAATTTTTGGACTTTCGGGATCTCAGATTTCGGAACTTCGAAGTCAAAATTTTTGATTTGGAAGCTTATTCCCCAAAGAGGAAAACCTCTGAAATCCAAAGTCTAAAAACTTCATACTTTCAGACTTGGAAGAACTTCAACACATTTCTAAAACACTTATGGGAAAAAAAATTATGAAGAAATTTTGAATCAACTTTTAACATTTTCAAGGTAAAATTTAAAGGTTAACATTATTCCTAGACATGTTGTGATTGAGACTCTGATAGACTTTGGACATTTTACTATGATATTTTATCCTCATAGACATTATGGCATTTTGGGCGCGTAGCGCCAATTGGATTAGATTCGTATACTGATATATTTCTTATGATGTTGATGACACTAACATGGTTATATGATAGACTTATTGGTTAGATGTTAGTCTCTTATGGTTGATTTGATTAATGATATAGTGTTTTGGATTTAATGATGGTAATTTTAATGCTAACCTAAGTGTATGTCGTGCAATTTTATTTGTGGATGATTCATGGCAAACTATGTGGATAATTGTATGCATTGCACTATCAATTGTAAATTATGTTCAGACATTATAAGTTTGATTGATATTGTGATGTATAGATGATGTTTATTATATTGAACAGATGCAGTTAATGTGTGCAATGAGTGTGCAGGTGACAGGTATAGGAGAGCATGGGTTTCAGGGCAGCTACGCAATTGTGCACAAGCGGCCCACGGGCTGAGTCCTAACCATGCTAAATGTTTGAGGTCTTAGAATAGATGTATTTAATTGCGCACCATGGGTGAACCCCTCAATTGTAATGTAATATTGTTTTGTAAAATTAATTAGGTTTAGGGTGTGTTTTATTAAGTAAACTAGCTTAGGGGTTTAATGATCTTATCTTAAGTTAAGTGTTGGTTTTGGGAAGTGTGTGTGTGTTGGTAGAAGGGATTGGGGACCACATGTGAACCTTGGGTGGACCCCACACCCTCTACCCTTGTGCCCAAGCATGCCAAACCCGAAATTGGGTTATTTTGGGCATTTTTAGGAACCCCTTTTGAGTTTGGGGGTTCCCTTAGCATGAAAATGGGCCCTTGGACCCTACCTAATAGGTAGGGGGGCCTATTTCCAAGGTTTGGAGGGAGTTTTCCCTCCCATTTAGCCTTCTTTAGTCACCATCCATGTAAGATGGTTGGGTTGTGTGAAATTGTTAAAAGTTGCTCCACTTTGTTTTATTTTAGTTTTTAGTATTTTGGGTGAAAAGGGATAAAAGGTGAGTTTACTCTTACTTATTTGGTTTTTGGAATCTTTGAATCTTGAGAGGAGAGGGGTGACACTTGTCACCTTCCCATTGGTGAGGAAACTTTTGAGTTCCTCTTCTTATTCTTCCTCATGTGGAAGGAATGGGTCTTCTTGGTTCATTTTTTTTGGAGCACTTGGAGAATTTTTGGGAGCTTGGAGGTGAGCTTGGACAAGAGGAAAAGCTTAGAGTCTTGGAAAGTATTATAGAGGTAGGATACTTAACCTTCTTCTTCTTAGTTGTGCTTATCTTGTAAGTATGCTTGATCAATGAAATAATGTGTGTGAAATAATGTGTTGAGAAGTGTATGATGAATGTAGTTGTTGTTTGTTCTTATTGTTTTCTTTGTTTTCTCTCCACCATCATTTGGATTGATGGTTTTTGGAGAATGTAGGGGAAGAGAGAGGGATTTCCCTCTCAAACCTCATGGTTGTTGGTCAAGCCATGAAGGTCCCTTCTCATCCCCTCATATGGTTTGAGGTGGGATAAAGGTTCATATGGCTTGAACCTTTCCCCATTCTTGGTGAGGAAACCCTTTTGGGTTTGAAAATCCTCCCAAGAAGGATTTCTATAGAATAAATGAGGAATAAGGAGGATGAATGACTAGGAGGTATAAGGAGTTTGTATGCATGTTTTGTTGGTTCTCCTATGGTTAGACACCTTGATTTGGGCATCCTACTTCCTCTCTTCCCCCTTGTGAGGTTGACCTTGTTCTCCTCATATTGTTGTTTTCATTGTATAGTAGGTCTAAGTGGTTGATTGGTCTTATGTTTTTTCTTGTTGTGTGTTTAAACCCCATTATACTTGTGCAAATTGTGGAAGCTAGTTCCTCTCTCCCATGGGCTTGGGGGAGGCTAGCATGACTTCCAACCATGGAAAGGCATATGATGATGCCTATTGGTTGGGTGGTAAACAAGCCATTTCTCTTGTTGCAGCATTCTTAGGAGCACATTCAAGGTTGGAGACTCAAGGATGAAGTTTTGTTGAAGTGGTGACTTGTTCTTTTATCGTAAAAAAAATTCATTGTAAAGATTACACCTCATTGTAACTATGTTATATGGTAGATTGTGGATAGCCTCTTCTTGTAAATTCATCCTATTGTGATTTGAAAGTCTTGTTATAACATGCATCTTTTGTCTTGTAACCTACCTCTATTCAAAAAAGAGATTACCACATAAGATCATGAGTTCTTTATTTTACTTCTCTTCATTTGTAATGATTGTTTGGTTTGAAATCTGTAAAATATAGTTATGCAATGTACATGCATTATATATTGAATCTTAAATTTTAGTGTGCTTGCATTAGGAAAAAAATATGGCATTACAACATTTTATACATTATACACATTTACCATTGTATTCTACACACCGCGTTTTTGCATATTCTCTTCATCACATGGTCATTTCATCATTACATATACTACTATTTTGTCTTCTACCCGTTCCACTCACTACCTAATGACACACTTTAGTTCCTTTGTCCATACTCAACTGTCGAGGGTTTACAAATCAAATGGACCTTACACTCATCACACATGTGATAATCCTAGGCTAGTGACATACGATTTTGGCCAAATGGTCAACTATTCTATCATTTTGTAGTGGTATGCACCTTAGGTTACATCACCACTCCTTCCTTTCCTCTTGTAGTGATATACGCTTAGGGATAAATCATCACTCATCCTTTCATCTCATAGTGATATATGCCTAGGCTAAATCATCGCTCATACATTCCATCTGGTCATGATATACACTTCGGCTATAGGGTTCACACACACATCATCACTAGGTCACATCTCATCACTACACTTACACAATCATCACAACGTGTTAGACATAACACACACTACTCGACCGTTTCCCGATGACATACTCTCGTTTATGGTTCATTCTTCATTTTTGAGGGGAAAAACAAAATGAACCTCATTGCATATATCTCCATTCACTTGGGGGGAATGCGGCTCCTATCATTCTATCTTCCATTCCATTCCATCCACCCACAACATATTACATTGTCTTGGGGGCATTTACTCTTGTTTACTGGTGTTTTACATGATCACTTTACTACACATGTTAGATTTATTTCTTATATGTCATTATCTTCATGTTCATGTCTTTGCTTAGTTGTGATCACAGATACAGATCCTTTACATGCAGCGTGGATGCTCACCTTATACCCTTCCTACACTGGTCATTAAGGGCATCCACCATTCATCTCTCACATGTGTTATTGTTTCATTTTGTACTTATCACTTTACATTACTTGGTTATTCACACTTTGACATACTGGTTATTTCTCTAACATTCTAACGGGTGTTTCATGTGAAACACTTGTTTTCCAGGATTACATGTTTCCATGACTACTTTTTGTTTGTTTGTACTTTTCTGCCATTGTTTTCTTCTTGTATGCAGACTTTGCCCTATGTTTGGTGTGCAAACTTTTTTGTTGTTTACAATTAATATGGCCTTGTGTGTCTTGCAACATCGTGATTTGTGTCCTATTTTTATGACCTACTTTGTGCAGCTTTCTTGTCTTCTTGCATGTTTACATTACTTTGCTTAGTAGTTTACACACTACCTACGTACTTTACCCTTGTTTTCTACATACATACTTGATTGTACTAACACTTGTATTTGGCTAGCCATCCCTATTTGTGTGTGCTTTGGTTTCTAACAAGCACATTCCCTCCCCAATGCAGGGCACAGTTACAAAGTACATGCGGTGGGTCCTCTTTTGGGGTCGCACTCTCCACCGGTTTTTACATACTAACATAAAGATTCTACACCGGTTTGGTTCAATTATTTACAACAAGTGGGTTTAGATCAGTCTAGGAACCTAATACACAGCAAATTTTACAGAACATGGTGTCCTTAACATTCTGGGAAGTAGTTATAGGCTTGGAGGTTACAGTGGGTGTGCCTCTCTACACTACTTCAGCTAGCGGCGTCAGATCACCCAAAAAACCTGGATGATATAGAGATATCTTCACACATAGTTCAAGGAAGCAGTTAGAGCTTAGAGGACACAAAGCATTTCCTCCCAACACTTCTTCGGCCTATGGCGTGAGATCACCCAAAAAACTCACAGTATAGGATATCCTTCTACACTCTCTTTCTTGACATGGATCAGGTGCACATGTTCCATTTGCATTTGTGTATTTCACATTTACATGCTTGCGTATACATGCATCTTTTACATTGTGTTTTTACACATACATACATATTTGAATACTTGATCATTTTCTCCTTGTAGGTCCGGTCGTATGAGAAATAAGCAGTCAAATGGGGGCAAAAACAAAAACAATGTCAACAACACTTCACAACATCACACACTGCAATAGTTACACACTCGTTCCGCCCTAGGTTCACTCTCATCACTTTTTCTTTGCACATTTTTCATCTTTAGTTTCCACGCTCCTCCATCTTTTTTTCATTCCACATTTTGTCTAGTCCTTTGGCGTGTTTCTACTACACTCTTCATAGACATTAGGTATGCATATCTATCTACTTTATGTTACCGAGCTTTCTGCTCACCAACATAAAGTGGGGGGAAAATGTAGTCACAAAATCATGCACTTTAGACATTATTTATCCCGGTATCATACTGCTATTTAGAAGGTTCTTGAGTGAAGAAAGTACTAATTAACCCCTATCTTTTGGCCATCTTATTTTATTTTAATTCGTCATTTACCGACATCTTGTACCCATATGCCTAGTAATCTTATGTCATCACGCGTCATTTTAGCCTCGACTTGGGTGCCCGTGGGCGCCCTGGTCCCGCCAAGGGTGCCCCGATCCTTTTTGCATTTTCCTGCCTCTTTTTGGGCTCTTTCTAGCCGTTTGAGATCTTTATCTTTCTTGTGGTCAGCCTTTTTGGGGTTAATTACGAAATTAAACCAAGAGAACCCTATAAATATAAAGTTATGAGACCATAATGAGGGACCTAACATCATTTACTGCTATCACTTGTCTATAGTTACATCTATCTATTGCATTGGAGATCACTTGCATCCACATAGCTCCATCATCAAGGCACAAGGCTATGACATATGCATCACACTTCATAGGGGGAGAGATTCTATTCTATTCCATGTACACATTCTATTACATTTTCTACACATAGTTATTGCTCATTACTTCACAAAGTGCAATTGACACAAGAGCAACCTAGGGCATGTTCACACACACTTGCACATATAATTACATCGGGTTTGAGATGTAGTGCAACACTCAATTATTAAGTCCACCATTTTGGCAATTGAGATCAGTCTGACCCCTCATTTGCATTTTTATTTTTTAGGGTTTGATGCTTTTTTTGGGGTGTGGAGCCTATTTTTTGGTCTTCTGGAATCAACATTGAAGTGTTAGAGTTCAAATGGTTAATTTTGGAGACTTCAGGAGCATTTTGTAGTCATGTGTTGCATAATTACTACATATTTTCTATTAACTAATGGTTAATCGACTGTTGTCACATTGACGAATTTTCATCCGTGAGAAGTTGAAAGGTCGTGACTTTTTCAAGTTGCGACTTTTTCAAACGATTTTTTCTAGGGTCGGTTATTGAACTTCCTAAATGATTGTAATATTATAAATAGAGGTATTAGGGGCATACTAATGTATATTGAGTGATCAAAAAGATCTAGGAGTCTTAGATGTGGTTTAGCATCTTTGGGAATTCTGTTGTGAGTTCATGAGTGATTGATGTGCAATTATAACTGAGAGAAGATTGTGATAATAAAATCTGAGCAAGTTCTTGATGAATGTAGCCCACATTGGGTGAACTACATTAAATCTTATCTCGTCTTATTTTGTGCATTGTTTATTTATGTTGTTATATTTCTACAAGTACAGATCTGCTAAATAGTTTCTTACTATTGTGATTTGAGGAATTGTTTCCGCATATTTGTTCTCTAATTCCTAACAACTGATATCAGAGCTTTGGTGGTTTTTTTTGCTAAAGTGATAAATTGTAGGGAAAGTTTAGCTTGAGTGGGAGCTATGGTAAATGAGGGCGGATCGAGGGTTGAGAAGTTCAATGGGAAGAACTTTGGTTTGTGGAAGATGTAGATGGATGATTACTTGTTTTAGAAGGACCCCCATATTCCTTTGGCTAGAAAAACAAAGAAATCTACAGCCATGTCAGAAAAGGATTGGGAGTTGTTGGATAGAAAGACGTTCGGGGAAATTTTGTTATGTCTTGCATCTTCGATTGCTTTCAACATATCGTAAGAGAAGACCACGGAAGGTCTCATGAATGCATTGGGGAAGTTATATGAAAAACCCTATTCTTCTAATATAATATTTTTGATGAAAAGGTTATTTAATATGAATATGTCTGAGAATGGTTTTGTTGTTGATCATTTGAATTAATTTAATATGGTTGTGAGTATGTTAAACTCGGTGAAAATTGACTTTGATGATGAGGTCATGGATTTGATGATTTTGTGCTCCTTGCCAAATAACTGGGACAACTTGGTTATGGCTATAAGTAATTCGGTCTCTAATAATTCAAATTTGAAGTTTGAAGATGTGATAGGTGTGATCCTGAGTGAGGAAATGTGAAGGAAGAGCTTTGGGAATTCTTCTACTTCTGGAAATGCTTTGACGATGGAGAGTAGAGGGAGAAAAAAAAACAGAGGGAAAGGTAACCATGGGAATTCGAATGATCACAGAGGCTCAAAGTCCAAGAGCAAGTTGGAATGTTGACACAATGGGAAGGTTGGTCATGATAAGAAATATTGTTGGGCTCTTTGGGATAAGAAGAACCAAAAGGAGGAAACTAAGGAGGTAAATTTGGAAGTAGGTAATGTTTGTCAGGATGCCTTAATTCTTTCTTTTGATAATATTATTGAGCCTTAGGTGTTAGATTCAAGGGCTTATTTCCATGCCACCCCACATAGACATTACTTTATTGAGTTTTTTCAAGGTGATTTTGGACATGTATATCTTGGTGATGATCAACCATGAAACATAGTAGGGAGAGGTTGTGTTTGGGTGAAAATTCATAATGGGAACACATGGTTACTTAAGGATGTCAGGCATGTGCCTAAGTTGAGGTGGAACTTAATATCAACAGGTCAGCTAGGTAGTGATGGTTGTACGATCAGTTTTATAGTGGATTCTTGGAAGGTTACCAAGGGAGCTCTTGTGGTTGCAATAGGTAAGAAAATTGGTACTTTGTTGGTGTTGATTATTGTAATTTAGTTGCTACAGATGGATATGTAACTTTTTGGAACCAGAGACTCAGTCATATGAGTCAAAAGGGCATGCAGATTCTAAAGGAAAGAATGCCTAGATTAAAGGAGTTAGCTCTAGACTTTTGTGAGGACTGTGTTTATGGGAAACAGAAGCGGGTGAGATTCCTCAAGGTTGGACCTACCAAGAAGGAGGGTAAGTTGGATTTACTGCATGCATATGTATGTGGGCTAGCTAAGGTAAAGTCTATTGGTGGTTCATGTTATTATGCCACTTTCATTGATGATGCAACTATAAAATTTTGGGTATGTGGCATTAGAAAGAAATCTGATGTGTTTGAAACTTTCAAAAGATGGAAAGCTTTGGTTGAGAATGAAACATGTCTCAAGTTGGAATGTCTTAGGCCAGATAATGGAGGGGTGTATTACAATAATGAATTTCTTGATTACTATTCATTAAATGGGATCCACAGGAAAATGATGGTTCCAAATACTCCACTGGAAAATTGAGTGTTAGAGAGAATGAATAGGACAATCACGGAGCGTGCTAGGTACATAAGGTTACATGCAGGGCTGTCACTCATGTTTTGTGTAGAAGTGATGAGCACACTTGTTTATCTAATTAACAGAGGACCCTCTATGGCCTTGGATGGAGGTATACCTGAGGAGGCTTGGTCTAGTAAGAAAATTGATTGCTCATTTCTTAGAGCATTTGGATGTGAGGTATTTTTTCACATTGATAAAGATGATAGGACCAAGTTAGAGGCTAAGTCTAAGAAATGCACCTTTGTTAGATATGGTGAGGATGAATTTGATTTTCGTGTTTAGAGTCTTAAGGACAAGAAAATATTTTGGTGTAGAGATTTTTCATTTAATGAAAATGTCATGTATAAAGATCAGTTACAGGAACAAAAAGAGAAATAAAAGAAATAATACATAGTATTAGAGGAAATTTCAGATGGCAAGGTCTCAAAGGGGCCAGTTTAGGTGCAGCATGTTCTGACACAGCCAGTTCAAGAACATACTCATCAGAAGCCCAAACTCCTGAGGTGAGAAGGTATTCTAGGGTAAGAAGGGAACCTGAACATTTTACTCCATCTTGGAATTATTTATTGCTCACTACTAGTGAAGAGATAAAGTGATTTGAGGAAGTAATGCAGATGAATGCCAGGAAGAAGTGGGAGCAAGCCATGGATGAAGAGCATAGATATCTTATGGAGAACCAAACTTGGGATCTGGTGGAGCTACCCGAGGGAAAGATAACATTGTAGAACAAGTGGATGTACAAAATCAAAGAGGAAGATGGAGGTAGAAAAAGGTATAAGGCTCGGTTGATGGTCAAGGGATTTCCACAAAATAAAGGTATAGACATTGATGAAATTTTTTCTCCTATTGTTAAAATGAATTCTATTAGGATTGTTCTTGGTTTAGTAGCAGTAGAAGACTTGCACTTAGAGTAGTTGGATGTAAAGACTACATTCCTTCATGGTGAGTTAGAGGAGGAATTGTATACACAACAACCACAGAGTTATGAGTTCAAAGGTAAGGAGAGGTTAGTAAGCAAATTGATGAAGAGATTGTATGGCCTAAAACAAGATCCATGATAGTGGTATAAGAAGTTTGACAGTTTTATGCAAGATCAGGGTTACTCCAGGTGTTGCTCAAACCATTATGTGTACATAAAAAAGTTTCTTGATGGTGGTTATATTATTTTGTGTTTGTATGTGGATGATATGCTTGTTGCAGGGAAGAACATTCAGGAAATAAAGGTACTCAAGAAGCAGCTAGGTGACTCCTTTGCTATGAAGGATTTGGGGGAATTAGATAAAATCCTTCGTATGAAAATAAATCAGAACAAGGAGTTAGAGAGGTTTAGTATGTTGGATGTTAAACCAAATGATACTCCATTTGCAGGTCACTTTAAATTATCAAAGGAGCAGAGTCCTAAGGCTGAGGAGGATAGAATCCATATGTCTAGGGTACTATACTCATCATCGGTTGGTATCTAGATGTATGTTACGATATGCATTAGGCCTAATATTGCCCATGTAGTGGGAGAAGTGAGTAGGTTTATGAGTGATCCAAGTAGAGAGCACTAACAGGAAATAAAGTGGATCCTTCGGTATTTGAGAGGGACCATGGGAGCAACATTGTGTTTTGGTGGATCAGACACTACATTGTGTTGGCTATGTAGATTCAAACATGACAAGAGATTTGGACAGCAGGAGGAGCACAACATGCTATATATTTACAGTCGGTGATATAGCGGTGAGATGGATTTCATGGTTACAAAAGGTTGTGTCTTTTTCAACCATAAAGGATGAGTATGTTGTTGCCACAAAGGTAAGAAAGGATATGATTTGGCTACTATAGTTACTTGATGAGTTGGGGCATAAGAAGGAAGTTGGGAGACTACATAATGGTAGTCAGAGTGCTATTCATTTAGCGAAGAACTCCACTTTTCACTCTAGGATGAAGCACATTCAGCTGAGATATCATTTCATCAGGTAACTCTGGAAGAAGATAAGTTGAAGTTGGAAAAGATTCATATGAGTCAGTATCCTGCGGATATGATGACCAAGGTGGTCACAAGGGAGAAGTTGAAGTTGTGTTCAACTTTGGTTGGCCTTCATGCATGATAATGAAGGGTTGAGAACTTTGCTCAATGGAAACAAGATCCAAGCAGGAGATTATTGGGGTGTGGTGCTTGTTTTTTGGTCTTGTAGAATCAACATTGAAGTGTTGGAGTTCGAACGGTAAAGTTTGGAGACTTCAGGAGCATTCTGTAGTCATGTGTTGTTTTTGTGTTGCATATTTTCTGTTAATTGGCAGTTAATCAGTTATTGTCATAGTGATGGACGTGAGAAGTTGAAAGGTCACAAATTTTTCAAGTCACAAATTTTTCAAATGAATTTTTCTAGGGTTGGTTATAGAACTTCCTAGAAGGATTGTAATCTTATAAATAGAGATATTTGGGGCATCCTAATTTGTCTTGAGTGATAAAAAAGATCTAGGAGTCTTATATGTGGTTTCACATCTTTGGGAATTCTATTGTGAGTTCATGAGTGATTGTTGTGCAATTATAACTGAGTGAAGATTGTGATAATAAATTTTGAGCAAGCTCTTGGTGGATGTAGCCCATATTGGGTGAACCGTGTTAAATCTTTTCTTATCTTCTTTTGTGCATTACTTATTTATGTTGTTATATTTATTCAAGTATGAATCTGCTAAATAGTTTCCTACTACTATGATTTGAGGAATTATTTCCACATATTTGTTCTTTAATCCCTAACACCTTGTATTAGGGTCTTACAATCCTTTCTTTCATCTTGGATTATTGGCGACATCCAAAGTGGGATAGCAAAGCTGATGTGACAAACAACGAGGGTTTCAGACCATATGCTAAACTAAAGAATACAAGTTTTAGGGATTTTACACAGACCAGGGTGCCTAGACTACAGACCAGAGTGCCCATGGGCACCCCAGTCCTTTTCTAGGCACTCCAGTCTAGCCAAATACTCCAGATCCATCTTTTTCAAGACTTCTACACATTTGTTCATGCTTTTGTATTTTCCAGTCATCACTGTGACACTGTTTTACAAGCATATGTTATTCAGCTAAGTTATTTCCTTTTCTCTATTGCACATTAGGGTTAACATTTCCTTTTGCAAAGTTTTTTAGCTTACCTGTATACTTCTTTACTGCATTTATTTATTTTATCACAATTGTTCATATATTAGATTAACTATCCCCGTACTACATAGTTAGTCCATTTTTAGTTAATCAGTTCTCATGGTTCATCTATGTGGTTCAAACAAGTATGAGATCCTCAAAAAAATTGGTGTATCACCATCTTTTCAGTTTCTTTTTTTCCTTATTTCCCTCTCCCTTTTTCTCATTATTTCAGCAGGTAGAGTATTCTTACGAATAATAACTATTATTAGGTGTTACATTAGGGGAACCAACCCCCTCTAGAGACTCACTCAAACATACATGTCACCCAAAACCTATAAGTGTTTCCATTTTTTCAATTGAAAGGAGATATTCCACACCACTCCTCATATGGTGCATTTCAAATTGACAACAGTTTTTTGAAAATATTTGCTAAATATTTGATGTTATTATTGGTAAATACCAATGTTTCAAACACGTTCACCCAATATCTAACAGCTCCATAAGTTCAAAAGCACATTTTGATAGCATATTAGTGTGTATTTCATGCCAAAGGTTACAACTAGATCATCTATAAAAGTTATTCCATTTGATTTCATTGAGTTACCTTTGAATTCAACAAAGAGGAACAAATTTTTGAAGTCTGAATCATATCCTAAATCTCCTCCCACTCCACAAATTCCAAGTTCACTTCTCAATTTCCCCATACTAAATCTAAATCTTAATATGGCCATTCCAAAAAATCATATTTTTGCTCCCTTCAATGATGACATCACACTACAACTTGCCTGTCACGATGACATCCATGTGTCTGCCCTTAAGAGCATTCTTTTTTTCACCAGAGAAAACCAAGTTACACCCATAGAACATATTAAAGATGTGGCCAATATATGATCTATTTATTATGTTACTTAAGACAACATTGCAGTCAGATTATTACTAACCTCTTTCAAAGGAAAAACATTGTAGTGGTATAGGGGACTGACACTGGATTCTATCAATACATAGGATTAGATGGGAGAAGTTTTTGTAGGAAATTTGAATATAACTTAAATCATCTTTCATTAGTGGAACAATTGACTACCATCAAGATAACACCACAAGAAATCATGTATGATTTAAATTTTTGATATCAAATAATTTGGGATAGAATTCCACAACTGGTAAGGCCTACTCCTGAGTATGTTTTTTTATATTATCTAAGAGCTTTGAATTCTGATATTTCAATGATGATACAATCAATGGGTGGAAGGAAACTTCCTAATGCTTATTATATAACAACTAGAGATGAAAACAATCTTATACAAGCAAGGAAAATAGCACAAAGGCCTCCCATACCCATCTTTCCAAAGATTCATCCCCTAATTCCCTTTCAATACTTACAATAGTTCCAATTCAAACACCTATTCCTAAGTCTGTAAGTCGAATTAATGCAGTCCCAAGCTGATCAAATAAATTACAGGAGTTAAGGAGCATGTTAAAAGAGTTTAGGAATGAGATAGTTTCCCTCAAAAGATAACAAAATCATACTTATAGACCCTACTATCCACCCAATCAACAAATTATGCCTCCTTTCCAACCAAACATGCAAATCCAAAATCATCTTATCAATGTTAAGCTTATCCAAGCATATAATCCCAATGTTGTTAGAACCTCTAAAGCAATTGTACCTATCCAAAAAAATATGATATATAACTATGAGAGGTGTGATCCTTGTAATTTGGCCCATAACCAAAATTCTTGTCCCAACGGTGTTCTAAATCAAAAAATTATGGTGAAAATTCTTTTATGTCTCAATACTCATCAGTTGAGGGCCCACCACAACAGGAGGTTTCTCAAGAATTGGTGAGCAATGATGTTGCACTTCAAAATTGGCAAGAGGATGATTTTTGTGGAGTAAATCAGCTGGGTTAGTCCTCTACTTCTATAGCAATGAACATAAGGTCAAAGAAAAGAGAATTAAAAGTGAATCAACCAACTGGTAAGACTAATTTTTAGCCTTCTCCAACAATGCAAAGTGTTGTTTCAATTTTTTATCAGCAAGGCACTAGGCAAAATCAATCTATAAAAGATCATGCTCATTGAGAGATTCTAATTTTGACACCACCAATGTAAGAAGGTACTATTATTAGCAAAGTACAACAGAAGGTTGGTACTTCATCTTTGAATATTCTTGATCATATGAAGCAAACAAAGGCTAACATGAAAATGTGGGACTCTTTGTCTCTTCCTAGTCAAAAATATCTTTTGCAATAAGTTGTCTAATCTTATCCTCTCTAACCAACCATCCAAAGAACCATCTAAACTCTTGATTACTAACATGCATGATCTAAAAGAAGCCCAAGTAAGTAAGAGTGTGAAATCAACTCCCTTATATGCTTCATTGATCATAGGCTAAAACTTAGTCTTATCATCCCAATTTTTTAGTTCAATGATAAAATTGAGATAACCAATCAAAATTTTCATATTTCCTTAGAACTTTTTCACGTTCTTTGAAAATCCAAATTTCAGCCTCGAAGTATATTTTCCAAGAGATTTTCGGATTTCATGATTAACATGAATATTTACATGTTATATGTCATATGTTTCCCGAACCCCAAAACTTGATGCATTGGAGTATTTCGGGTTTCATGTTTTGAAAGCATCATAACATTTATGCAATAAACACATGCTTCATGTTCGATTTTTTCCAAACTTGAACTCTAAAACATTGTAGTATATCAGGTTTTAGAGTTTTTATGCATTGGGACATCCTAGAGTATTTTCATGTCATTTGTTATGTGTCTTCTAAATATGAAGCCCAAATGTCCTTTGTGTTAGTTTTTGGGACCCGTCGACGTGAAAACATGACATGTTTTATGCGGTCAATTTCTTCCTGGGTCAACGCAATAAATGCAAAGTCAAAGTTAGGCTCCACACGTGTCATCTAACATGTAATCAATGTAGTTAGGGTTATATATAGTTGAATTTTCCATGTCATTTTAACTCGTACAAATTCAAATTTTTAACCTGTGAATATTCTTCTGACCTCTAAAAACCTGACTTTATTTTTCTTGGAAATTTTGACAATTTTCTTTGATTTTTATTTGATCCCACCTCATTTTTGGGTAAGTTTTATCCTTTTCCTTGGTATTTTTCAATTTGTGAAGTATCTTTTGCCACTCGTTTCTTCCTGATTGTTATTCCTAGATTGTGGGGAAGTTTGCTGATTTTTCTAGATTTTTCTCCTTTTCTTAAATTATTGGGGGATTTTTCCTTGTAATGAGAGAAAGTTAGGTTTTTTTTCCAAAGCTCCATGTTGAAATAATATTTTGAGTTTTCATGATGATAGACATGTCAAAAAACCTGACATAGACTTGTCAGAATTTCTGACTTTTCCATCATAATGAAAACTTTGAATCAATGTTTTTTAGACCGTTAGAGTAATCAAAAAAATTGTATAACTCCAAAAATATAATATCATAAATTTTAGGGTACACAACATCATCAATTTCCCAGAAGAGTGTGTCAGGATTTGTAAGGTGTAGCATCAGGAAGTTCACTATCGGCATGTTATGTTTTTTAGTGTTATGCACGATCACCTCTCCAATAGTGTGTCAGATATTTCAAAGTTTACAACACCATCAAGTTCTCAAATAATGTATCAAGATTTGCAAAGTGTTAAGCAAGATAATAACCCCAAAAAAGGCATTTTTGGGGTCTTTCAGCGTCTTGAACAAGGTGGAAGTCTTGGTTGCTCTTTCTAAGAATCCAAAGGAGTTATTGGCTAGAATTCTTAAATTCTTTCTTTGATGTCTGAATCAGGGAAGGGAAAATCCAAAGAAAAATCATCTAGGGGGGGGGTAATGAAGTATAAATACCAAGGGTTTTCTCACCCTTCGAACATTAACTCCAACGTCGACATTAGAGATATTGAATTAGGACATGTAGACATGGAGGACTTTTGGAATCAAATCAAGGACCCCTCAAAGACAACATAGATGCAATGCATTTATGATAGCAGATTGCCTCTCAATGTGGCATTTCCTATCTCTTTGCAATGTCTAGAGTTCATTCTTATTGCAGCTAGTCACTATGATGTTGAATCCAAAGCTATTGAGAATCAAGACAGAGAAGTGGTAATCCTCTTGGATATTGAATATTTTGAAGAGCTCCTGAAGTTTCTTGATCTTGATATATTTGTAGATACATATCCCAAGAAGGATCAACATACATGGGATGAAAATTTAGTAGATTACGTTAAACACATTAACAAATGCTATCTCTTAAAGCCCAAGTTTGCAATCAATAAATTCCAAAAAAAAATTCTTAGGAGTGATTTCATCCCTGAGATCAATGATATTATCACACTCTTAAACATACTTTTTGGCCTTCCCGAGGAAAAAGAGTTCAAAGGGTGGATATACCAATTCCTCACCATAATGAGAAATAATCAACAAATTTTTAGATGTTGTGAGTACATCAATGATACATTGGACAAGCAGTTGAAGGAAGTGCACATAATAGGAAAATTTTATATGACATCGTATGTCACGTACGCAGTGAAAGGAATGAGGATTTACCCTGGGTTGAACACACATGGAATGAGAAGTTTGAATTGTGTCTATGACTTCTACCCCTAGTAGTATTTTAAAAAAATCTTGAATCACTTTTCAAGGGTAAATGATGCCTTTGTCTATTGCATCATTTGTAAGTTAGACAAAGATATTTCCAAGTGTTGGTGCATTGATGCAACTTGGAAGTATCCCATTGGTCGTTTATCTTCGTCCAATTCCCAACATTCGCCTACCTATTAGTTGGAGAATTTCATGTTTCTTCATATTTATTGCTAAGATTTTTTAGTGACAAGTGGATTCTGATGGAGTTAGTAAAGCAATTATTGGATCTTCACAAGTTCCAACAAAGCAAGCATAAGCCATGAATTCATTTCCCAATATCAATTAGCTAATACACTTGCACATTGGTGATAAAAACAAATAATATTGCTATCAAAATGTAGGGGGTGACTGTCAATATTTTTCATCCAAGGCTTAGCTTTGATTATCAGGGAGTAATGAGAATCCTCTTAACCTTGCAATTTGACGTCGTTTATCTCAAAGATATATGGATCGATTATAGGGAATAGATAACCATAAGAAGAAGAGATTACAACCAACCAGATCTAGATTAAGAATCTAGGTACAACCTCACAGATATTCCTCAAGATATAGTTGATGATGGGGATGTCTTAGATCCGATATATGAGCAGTTGAAAGTGGATATTTTGGGATTTCCTCTAATCGATTGATCAATCAAAGAGGTCACATATATCAAAGAGAGAACTTCTCAAATATTGATTTGAATCAATCATTAGATATTTTCTAACAACATTTAGCCAAAATATCCCAACTTTCCAAAAGTGAAAGTGACAAATGCGTAGAAGTGGGTCCCTCCTAGGAACCCAAGAATAAAGGCGAGGTACCTAGGAAGAAGTTGATGTTTAGATTTTACAGTAGTGGAGGAAAATCTCATCCTCCTTCTTCTACACCTTCCACCACCATTGTTAATGTTGATTCCTCTTCTCCTCAACTAGCACAAGGAGAATTAACCAATATCATGGCTTCCCAACCACTTCCAATTTCCTCTTTCCTCATCACTCATATGGTCCCTCTTATGACCTTGGCCCCACATGTGTCACCTTCGGTCACTTATCCTCCTCATGTGTCTTCCCCTCATCTTTCTTCCCCTCCTCACATTTCATCTCCTCCACCTTCCTCATCATTTCAGATCACTTTGGTCATCACATCTTACTCACCTCTTTCTTCCTCTCCATTCTCATCTCCTCATGTGTCACTCATGGAATAGATATTTTCATCCCTTTCTCCTTTCTCAATAGGAATAGATATGACATTAGGTTCTCCTCATATTACCCAATTTCCTTCACCATCTGTTTCCTTTTCCTCCATGCCTTCTTCCTCCACCCCTCTTTAATTTTTGTCATGGCTACCTTTTCCACTCCTTCCCCCTTGGTGTCCACATTACCTATTTCTTCATCTAATCTGCTCATTATTACAAATCCTTCCCAACAAACACCTTCCTCTTCAATCTCATCTTGGATAACAAGTCAAACTCCCAAGAAGAGAAAGAAGGTTGTCCCTCCTAGAGCCTTTGATTTTAGTATGTTGATTCCTGCCCCCTCTTGTATATATAAGAAGCCTAAGACTCTCTCTTACATCACCATTGATTCATCAGGGGAGAGGTTCAATGAGATTGCAGTGTTTGCTACTGACAAAAATAAGGAATACATCATAGCTTTCGGATATCAAATAACCAAAGTAGCACTAGGGAAAGTCACTACTGAAGGGGCACAACAAAATCTTCAGGTGGTCACAGACAACTTATTCAAGAAACTCAAGGAAACCAAGGATACCGAGGATGAACTAAAGGAAAAAGTGGAGCATTTGACATCCATCCTGCTCAAGAAATATAAACCAACTTCGATCCCCTCTCTAGCTCTAGTCAATTTTGAGACATCATCCATATCAGAGGTAAAGAAGATCAGACAAAAATTTTAGGCTATGGACAACTAGATCCAAAGGATCCTGAGCCAAGCTAAGAGGTTGATCAAGGATGTTGTTGAGGTCCATAATGAAATTGAAAGAGGAAAGTCATCCATTGAAATAATGGGTGATGAAGCTGATGAGGCAAACAAAATGGGAAAACTCTAAAAATCCCTTACACAAAGATAAGGAGATTGATTGTTTATACCCTTGTTTAAGAAGGGATAACCAGAGAAAGGGGGTAACATTTTGAGTTTTATAAATCCATTATCTTTTGAGTCAAGATTTTGTAAAAGGGCCACAAGAAGAAAAACTTATAAGGCGAGGGAAAGAAGGGATTGATTGTCACAATGAATTGGTGCGAAATTTTCCAAAGTACCAGGTCTGTCTATGGATGAAGACTCTCAATCATTCCTTGCAGATGACATCTTCAAAGAATTCAAAGATTTGGTTAAAAAGGATTCCATGGAAGAGATTGATTTTTATTTATAATCAATTGACAAAATGATTTTATATCAAAATGTTTTGAGTAATCTGGCCAAAATGTTCAAAAGACTCCAGAAGCTTCCTCTAATGCCCATTTACTTATGACATTGTTTGGGCTATAGCTAAGATAATTATAGGGATTTAGTGATGTCGTGGTAATCATGTTTATTTTGGCATGAGGTATCATACTTTTGTAACCTAAAAATTACTTGGAGATGTAAAACTTTAATGGTATTACTACAATATACATATAGATATATAGATATATATAGTTATATATATAGATAATAGATATATATATATATATAAGTTTCATTGTGCTTAAAATAAACTAGAAGTGGTGCGTTAAATGAGTTTGATTATAACTTTGATGTTACTTGATCATTTGTGAATACAATAATGAATTTTGCAGTTAAAACTAAGATCCATTGATGGGTCAATTTTGAAGGTTAGAAATGAATTTAGAAACTATAAATAATTAGATGTTGCATGAGTTAGTAGACCGTGGAAATAAGAGTAATAGGAATGTAAGAATGAACTAGATTAATCATCATTATAAATGGGAATATGGTAAATCTTGGACATAACTAATTTTAGAGGAGTGACTTGTGGAAATTTATTGGAAAAAATTAATTGTTTGAATTTTGTGTGTGTACATACTTCAAGTTGATTTTAAAGGACGAATGGAGAAATAACAAACATGTGTATAAATAATGCAAAGTGAATTAGCCCATATGAAAAAAAATTCTAGTGTTATTGGAATAAATAGCCATGGAAATTACGGTGAACTTGATTGATGTTTAAGAGATTGATTTTCAAAAATATATGTGTAACGAGTTGTGTTTAAATTGTTGGTTGATTGACATGGTTGTGCATAGTTACGATTAAATTACATATTATTTTGAGTAGGTATGATTGTGTGTTAAGTATGCAGATGGTGAACAGGTACCCAAATATTACACATGAATAAATAAAAACTAAATACACCACAAGAGGGCTGGAGGGGGATACTTCGTGAAGTCCGTAACCAAAAAGTCGCCCAAGCCTGGAATTAGATGGTTGGGACTATATATATGGTGACAAGTGCTTAATTTATTTATTTTTCTTAGCTTGTCTTGTTGTTTGACACCTCATGAGACCCTTATCCAATTTAATTGAGTTATTAACCCCTTTTAAAGTAAATTTTAGTATTTTTATATGAGGTAAATTTATTTACTATTTTGGGATGATTTTTGTTCATAGTGGGTGGGTGATGAAAAACTTTCTATTTTGGATAAATTTTTTGTGCCCGGGTTTGGTGTTCCTTTTGAGGTAACTTTTGAGTGGAGTGTGGGACAAGTAAACCTTATCCCACACTCCCAAAACTATTTCATACACCTACCTATGGGGTAAGTGCACTTTTGTACAAGTTTTAGGCCATTTTGGGGCTCATAAAGTCCCCACAACGAACCTTGGGAAACTTTCCATCTACCATGTACTTATTTTGATGTAAGTTTCTTATAGAAATGACTTATGATTTGAATCATATTTATTTTGAAATGTTGAATTTTGACCATTTTATGTTCCCATGTCTTTTCTTGTAAGTGCATTTACATGTGAAGTGATTGAATTTGGATTATGATCTTGATTTGGCCCATGTGTGCATGGGATTGATTTAATGACCTTTTTGGGAATTTGGCTTTGTCTTGGGAACTTAGGATGATGCCACTTGGCACCATCCTAAAGGGGGTACTCCTTGGGCATTTTTTAAGAGAGTTTTTTTTTCTCATTTGAGGGATATCCTTGGTCTTAATTATATGTTGTTGGATTGGTTTGGAGTGCTTGAAGCTTTGGTATTGGAAATGAGGAGAGAATAAAAAGAGGTCAATACCTCTCTTTGTAAATTCCTTGCAATTTTTGGTTTAATTTGCCATACTTTGATGGAATGTATGTGTTTTTGTGCTCATTTCAGTTGTATGAAGTTTTCCTTGTGTTGTTTACTTAATTTACACTCATTGTGGGGCTATCGATCATATTGTGCATATGGGGGAAGGTAGAGCCATTAAGAAGGTATAAGTAGAGGTTGAAATTGAAGTAAACCAAAGGGTCTTGGGATTTGTTCTAGTGGAGAGATAAGTGGGTTTCAGAATAAACCAAGTGGAGGAATAAGTGTGAATGCATTCTTATTTTATTATTTTTTGGAACCAAAAAATCATGTCCAACCCCTTAGTGAAGTGATAAGTGGCTTGGAATTCCTCTAGTTCCCCCTTGCAAGCTAAAAAAATCTTGATAGTGCATAATTTTTTAAAATGTATCTCCTTTTCTCTCTTGAGTCCTCTTGTACATACACTTGTTTGATTTTTTTCTTGGAACTTATGTGTGCTAGGAATTTGGGAATTTTTGTGACCCACGTTTTAGTATTGGCTCTGGAGACTTTTCATGAGTTAGGGGTTTCGTGGGGAAATGGGATGAGACTTTCCACATTGAATAGTTGGGAGGTGAATTTCACCTCCACCTCCCTTTTTAGTGTGTTTGGATCTGAGATTGGATAGTGGAAGTGGTGGTGGTAAGGGACCACCTTGTTGTAGTATGTTGTGTGAAACCCATATTATTTTAGAAATCAAGTGGTAATCAGTTGAGCATGGTGTTATTAAGTCTAATCATGATTATTTTTATTGTGCTCCTATTGCAAGAAAAAAGGTTTGGATTGTAATGGTTTTGAGAAATGAAAGTTGTGAATGGATAAGTTGTTTATTATGTATAAATGTAATCTCGATTTGAAGGAAATAGAAGTTTTATTATTTGGGAATTAGGTATGAGAATCGAATAAATTATGATATTGCTATCTCTTTCTCCCTATCTCTCTCTAATTGTTGTATTGTGGGCTTGCCCTATTGATAAACATTGGAAATCATTGGTTTATTGTGAAATGAAGTAGATTAGAGGTTGCTTTACATTTATATATACTTAGGCAAAGGGGTGACAAAGATAATAAAATAATTTTTTTGGGTGAATTCTTTACTTGTTCAATCTCTTAGTGAAACTAAAGAGACTATAGGAATTTGGCTCTCTCTAATTGTTTTATAACTTGCTATTTTGAAATGTATTCCAAAAGGGTATATCGTTCATCTAGCTAATTTTGGTTATGGAAGATATTTTGGGTTAGCAATTTAAAAAAATGTTAGTTTTCACAAGAAATTTGTTAAATTTATTGATAGGAGTGATTTTGGTTTAGTTATACAAAAGTATGATGGCGGCAATGGTAATGGAAGCTTGGTTATTAAACTAACTATATTTTAATTTAAATTGTTGTGTAACCACTAGTTGAACTTAGTATTGCCCTTAAACCATGGATATATTTGTATAATTATATTGTGAGCCCAAGTTTTTTTAATAGCTTGAAATAAAACCCATTTTTGTGTTATTGAAACCATTGTAAAACTATATATATAATAAATTGGGTAACAACTAACATTTACATTATAAGTTAGTATAAATTATTTATATGAAGAAGTATAGCATTACGAAACTTTGTGTTGTGTGGAATGTGTGTGTGTGGGTGTGGGGTGTGTGTGTGTGTGTGTGTGTGGTGTGTGTGTGTGTTGGTGTGGGGTGTGGTGTGTGTGTGTGCCCATATTTCTAAACATAGATAAAATTTTTATTTAATAGAGTTACTAATTTTTCAGCTAACATATTAAGGTATTAAAACTACTCATTATATATATATATATATATAAGCTTACATAAAAACTAAATATATTATAAAATTATTATTAATAAAAATATATAAAGAAGTTATAAATAAAATTAAATATACATATAGTCGGGGTGGCAAAAAGCCACACAAGGCATGACCACCCCCATCACCTTATCTCCACGGTGGTCAACCAATGGCCGACCCACCCCTCTTACTGCTTAGACCTATGGGAACGGTCGTAGCCATTCCCCACACCCCCACATCCTTTGTCAATGTTGTCCCCCAAGGTTGTCGTTGCCTTACATAGGACATTCAACCTCTCCTCCACCAAACGGCCTCATGCCCTCTCTTCCCATGTATAGTCCCATCAACATATGTCATCTTGTGGCATTGTGGGACTGGAGAATCTAATCTATCAACATGTCGCACATGAAAAGAAATGACTCCCTTTTTCTCAAGTGATTGAAGTATATCATGGAGTGCATAACAATTATTATCTTTATCACAATTGATCCTATGGAAATTAAAGAATGGGTGGTAGACTTCATCATACCCGCTGAGGAGGATGATGTTCATAGAAAGGTAGTCAAACATCTGTCTCATAATCCAAGTGGTAAAATCTAATGAGCGCCTTAACAAAATATGAGAATTATAATGGCTCCCATTAGGAGGGGGGTTGAAATGGTAGAGACTACAAATATGAGATGACATGATATGAGTGTGTCTAATCGGAGATATATAGAAGTGTTGAAGGGGGTGTGGATAGGAGGGTTAGAGGAAGATGGTAAGTGGAGAGAAGGGGTAGAAGAAACAGGGGGCATGATAATTAGTATGGTCACTAATGAGCAGATCTGTCTAATCTAAACTTTAAAGCAAGGAAGGTGTAAACGATTTGCATGATGTATCATATAGTAACTTTTAGTCACAGGAAGAATTTCACGCCACTAGGAAAATATATACATATTTCTAGATCAATAGGTGATAAATAAATGATCATGCAGATTGAAAAATATATATAATAAATTAACGAGTTCATTTTTGAAAGAGTTAGCGAAAATCATATTCGCAAAATTGGGCACCAACGATGAATTTGCACTCCAAAGGAAATGTAATACTCCAGTGTAATCCCACGGCGGCATCGATCCATAATGGCCGAACTTGCATCACAAAACAAAGATGCACCTAGGAGCCGAAACGGCGTGTCTTGGGCTCACTCAAAAATGTCATGAAGGGATACATATAGGGTGATGAGTAACCCTAGTGCATGCAGAAAAGCAAACCCAAAACAAACCCATGGGAGAGGACCCTCCATGATGTGAGTGGAGGACATCTAGGATCCCACACACCACCAATTACCTCAACTTCATCGAATGGTCCGCGAGCTGGAGGTGCCCGGGGGGTGTTAGAAGCCTAGGAGGAGTCAAAGAGAAAAAGAAGAAAAAAAAGAAGACACTCTGAAAACAAAAGAAAGATTGGGTCAATGGGGCCCGAAAAACTTAAAAGGCCTGATAAGGTGGCCCAATACAAACAACATCCTCCTAGAAGAGAGAAGGAACTATATAGCTAAAAGAAGATGGAACCGCTGCTAAGACTCACCCCAAGAAGAGACCGTAAGTGAAGAAACTCACTTAGTGAAGGGCTGGTGAAAATATCTACAATTTCAGCTGTCTGAATATACGGAATGTCGATTGAGAACATCATGAAAACATCGTATGAAGTGCATTATGGATCTCCATGTACTTCTTCCAATGATGTTGAAACTAGATTTTCTACAAATTGAGATAGTGCAGTTGTCACAATAGGATGATGGTAGACCACTGTAACATTGGATGCCAAAATCTATCAAAATACTGTAGCCAAACAACTTGTGGAGCGTTAATACTCCTCTGTATTTTTCCTTGGAGAAGATCTCAAACTTACATTCTCTGCTTTGCAGAACAACTATAGGACCCAAACCCAAGAGAGAAACTGTAGCCAGAGGTATAGATTTTGATGCTATAAGTCACAAGCCCAGTTAGAACTTGTGACCCAATCAATCAATATCCACCCCTCCAAAAATAGTGAATGCCATCATTATAGGGGCCCCGAACATATGGAAGTATCCAATTAGCTCACTTTCCAATGCAGATCATTGGTTCCTGCAGAATCGGACACAATCCCAAAACCTTAAGATAAATCTGGGTAAGTTTGAGTAAGTAAATCAAGCTCCCCACAACTTTCAATAAAGGGTCCCATTAACCAAGGGATTAGAGCAATTAAGAAACCAATTAACCCTGGAAAAGAAAAGGAAATAGATTAAGAATGCAATGGGGAATTCTGAACATGAGAAAGAAGTCAAAGAGCCATACTTAGGTTATGAAATCAAACTTCAGGCGATTAATGAAAATTGGGTCCGAGAAAGTAATGAAGTATACTAAGTCAGTCATGGAAAACCTGTGGGCCAAGGGTCGATCTTCACAGAATCAATGATAAGGAAGGCTCCGTGATCAGTCATCAATCATAGGAACAAGAATGAGTAGTGGAAACATCTTGCCATAGAATATAAACATTTGGATCATAGTGACACCTAGTAAAACAATGATGGAAGTAAAAAGGCGGTCATCTTGGCAGCTACCAATTCCCAAGGGCTTTGTTTAAGGCCTAACGCGACTTCTGTAACTAAAAAGGAGGGAGGGGGGATCCATGGACATAACCCAGAGGTGGTTCCATGTTTATCTTTCTCTAGGTCACCATGAAGGAGGCATCTTAACTCATGTGATGACTTTCCATGTGTTTGCGTGGCCACTGCTAGGTCAGTTAAATAGAAGCAATCTCACAACGAAGAAAGAAAGAAAAAAAGAAAAATAATAAAAGGTTTCAATATTCTACTTCAACCCAGCTATTCTGGGAGGAAACCCTTAGCAATAATTGAGCTTTAAACTTTTTGACATCTCCATTTACTCCCATTACTTTGTTGGACCACCATTACACCGAACGTTCTTCCTTTCGAAGAGGGGTGAGATCCCAAGTATCGGTCTGCATGAGAGAGGCATCTCCCCCTTCATGCAGAATCCAATCCGGAATACGGAAGCTCCCGAAAGACTGGGGATTAGAGGGCGAGTTTGAAGAAGAAGAAAAAGAGTGGGATCCAACAAATAATCTGCGTGAGTACGTCTCATATCTGAAGTATCCCAACTAATCTCAGCACTTGTAAATTTCCTATCCCAAAGAGACTAGGATGTCAGGCTCTGAGTCGGAAGATTCGTCACGCGCGTGAGAAGGACAATAGTCTCATATCACTACTATAGAATTGAAAGATCAAGGCTTGATGGTGGCACGATCAGGAACGGAGCATGCTCAACCCATAATCAATGAGAGTCAGAATCCGACATCAGCACGCTTCAGACCCTCAATAGGTAAAGAAGTAGAAGTCCGAAAAAGGACTCACGAAACTTACACACTTCTCTCACATAAAGCTTCATGTAAGTCGGAGTCACCAATGATATCCTGTCATCACCCATCAGGCTTGCTTATAAAAAGATATACGGTTTGGATTGTGGTTCTAATGCCTTGATTTCTTCTTTGGGAATTCCGAGCATAGCTTGGACTAACGACTCGAAAGTTCTAACATCAGGACTGAATCCAACCCCGACTTCAAGGGTTGTCATCACTCTACTCACTTGTGTGAACAAGCTATGCCTGTACTTACACACAATTAATGGTTAGCCCAATTACATGGCGGAGGAAAGAGACTTGCGAAGGACGCATAATATGTCTGGGCTGTTCCTTATCCTTAAAGAGTACGGTTATTGTGCTGCTACTCATTTTGTGTGAAGGGCTATAAGCAACTGTATGTTGCAAGGAGAGCCCTTCATAAGTACATAAATCCATGAATCGAGTGTGTACATATTCCCCTCCATTTTTGGTTAGAAAGACCTTAAAGACCCATTCCGCTGTTTCTCAGTAAGAAACCGTTAAGTCCAAAACGTCTAAAGATCAGCCTTAGCTTAAGCAAAATATACCCCAAGTCTACCGGAATAGTCATCAATGAAAGGTCAGCACATAAAGAGCGGTAGTTAAACGAAGGAGATGGAAATGGAACAAAAAAAATATCTTAACAAGTTCATTTTTGAAAGAGTTAGCGAGAATCATCATCGAAATTGTGCAACCACGATGAATTTGCACTCCAAAGAATGTAATAGCTCCAGTGTAATCACAAGAGGATCGATCAATCACTGGAAGAACTTTCAAACAAAACAAGATTGCACATAGAGAATGAACACGGAGTGTTCTTGGGATAACTCATAAATGTCAAATGAAGGGATACATATATGGTGCTGAGTACCCTAGTGCATGACAGAAAGCAAACCCTAACCTAACCCCTGTGAGATGACCTCCATATGTGAGGGAGACATATAGGATCCCACACAACATACCCTCCCCTTCATCGAAGTTGGGGTAGCAGGCTATGATGATTCAAACATAAAAGAAGACACTCCTAAACAACTAAGAAATATGTGTCAATGGGGGCCCGAAAACTAAAGGCCTGATAAGGTCCCATATACAAACAACATCCTCCTAGAAGAGAGAGGACTAATAGCTCACAGAAGATGAACACTGCTAAGACCTCACCTCAAGAAGAGACCGTACTTGAAGAAACTTCACCTTAGTTAAGGGCTTGGTGAATATATCTACAATTTGATATCGGTCGAATATACGGACTGTCGATGAATACCATCATGAATAACTCTCTCCTCGATGAAGTGCATATGGATTCATGGTACTTCGTCCACTGATGCTGAACAATTTCTAACAAATGAGATAGTGCTCATGTTGTCACAATAGATGATGGTAGGAACACTGAAATGGATGCCAAACTCTTCAAAATACCGCTGTATCCAAACAATACTTTGTGCAGCGTTAGACTACTCCTTCTGTTATTTTTTCCTCTGAAGAGATATCACAATTACATTCTGCTTCTTGCTAGACCAACTTATAGTACCCAAACCAAGATAGAAACGATATGCCAGAGGTAGATTTCTGATATCTAAGTCACAAGCCCAGTTAGAATCTGTAACCCATCAATTCAATATCCACCACCCTCCAAATAGTGAAATGCCATCAATATAGGTGCCACGAACAGAATGAAAGGATCCACTGATCACTTTCCTTTTTCCATGCAGCTCCTGTTGGTTCCTTGCATTATCTGGACACAATACCCGCAACATAAGATAAATCTGGTTAAGTTTGAGTCAGTAATCAAGCGCCACACCAACTTTTCAATAAAGGGTACCATTAACCACTGGATAGAGCAATTAGAAACCAACTTAACCCTGAAAAGAAAAGGAATAGGATAGACTTTGCAATTGGCATCTGAAATGAGCAGCAAGTCAAGAGCATAACTTAGGTTATGAAATCAAAATTCCCGGTCAGATAATGAATTTGGGATCCGAATAAAAGTAATGAAGTATACATACGTCAGTCTTGAAACCCTGTTGGCCACCGTTTATCTTCACATAATCAATGATAGAGGAAGAGCTTCCTGTGATCAAGTCATCAACATAGAGAACAAGAATGAGTATGAAACAGCTTGCCATAAGAATTTAAACATTTGTATCATAGTGACACTAGTAAACCCTGATGTAGTAAAGGAGTCCATCTTGGCAATACCAATCCCAGGGGCCTTGTTTAAGCCAATAAGAGAGACTTCTTTAACTAAACATGAGGGAGGATCAGGACATAACCCGATGTTGTTCCATGTATCTATCTTTCTCTAGGTCACCATAGGAAGGCACTCTTAACGTCCATTGTGGATGGACTTTCCATGTGTTTGCATGCTGTGGCAATGGCTAGGGTCAGTTAAACTAAGAAGTCACTCCCAACCGAAGAAAAGGTTCAATAAATCAACCCCAGCTATCTTGGAGAAACCCTTGCTAACTAATTGCGCCTTTAATTTTGACATCTCCATGTACTCCAGATTTTGTTCGGAACAGCACCCAATGTACAAACACCGAACGTTCTTCTTTCGGAAGAGGGGGTGAGAATCCAGTATCGTTTCTTCAGGAGAGGAATACTCCATCCCCATTCCAGGCAAGAATCCACTCAGGAATATAGGAGAATCCCTCCCGGAAAGACTGTGGGATTAGAGGCAGAGGTGAATAAGAGTGGGATCCAACAAAATCTGATTGAGTACGTTCTCATATCTGAAGTATCTCCAACTAAATCCCAGCACTTTGTAAATTTTTTCCTATCCCAAAGATTACATGATGATAGGACATCTGAGTCGGAGATTTTTCACCTACGAGCGTGCAGAAGGGACATAGTCCCCGCCCCTCATATCACTACTAAATCCCGAAGTGGAAGCCTCAAGCTCTGATTGGTCAGGATCGGAAGAGGCGCAATGCTCACACCATCATCATCTTATACATAATCCCGAATCAAGCACGCTGAAGAACCTCAAATAGGTAAAGAAGTAGAAGTCGAAAAAGAACTCATCTATTAACACTCTCTCAATATAAATAAAGCTCATGATAAGTAGGTTCAACACTTGGATATCCCTTCACACCAATCAGAGACCTATAAGATATAAGGTTTTGGATTGTGGTTCTATGCCTTGATTTTCTTCTTTGGAAATCCGAGCCTACCTTGATCTAAGACTCGAAGTTCTCAACATCAGGACTGCACAAACCGGACTTTCAAGGGTGTCATCACTCTTACTAACCTTGTGTGGAACAACTTATGATGTAAATTAACACACTTAACTGTTCACCCAATACTGCAGGAGGAAGAGACGTCGAATGAAGCAATAAGTGGCCATCTCTTAAAGTAGTTTCTTTCTTTCCCCCCTTTCTTTTGTACTGTTACTCACTTTTCCATTTTGTGAAGGGCTATAACAACTGTAGTTGCAAGGGAGATCCCTTCATAAGTACATAATCCTGAATCTATTGTTTAAGTCACCTCCGTTTTGGTTCGAAGAACCTAATAGACCAGATCCGCTTGTTTCCTTCTTTCTCATTAAGACCTTTAAAGTCCTAAAAATGTCTAAAGCTTCAGACTAAGCTTAAGAAAATATACCCAAGTATACGTGACTGCTGTATTCTCAATGAAGGTCAGCACATAAAGAGCTCAGTAACGAAGGAGATGGAAATGACAAAAATATTGTTGTGAACAAGATCCAAAGCCGAGTAGCTCTCCAAGCTTTTCCTTTGGTCAATTTCTTTTCAGGATCCTTTCCAAGGGGTACAACCCTAAAAAGACACGTTAGAAAATTTTATCTAATCTGTAATGACGTCAAATTTGAAATTAATTAAAACTAGATTAATATAATTTGAAATCTAACTAAAAATTAATACTAGAAATAAATATTTAAATTACTTTACTTTTTAAAAGAAATTCAAGATTTTAAATTACTTTCCATAATAATTAGTAAAATTTTCGATTAAGATCTATTAAGATCTATGAAAGGAAACTTACTAAGATCTATTAAATTTAAAAGAAACTAATTTATATTAATATCTATTAATAGAAATAGATTTTAAAAAGCTTACCTTTATTTAAAAAAGCACTGATGAAATGGAATGAAATAAATTTACCAAAAAATCTGAGTTGGAGGCGGTTGGAGGAGGGAAAATAGGCGGACAGAGCTCGGCGTGGGTCTCAGCGAGATGTTAGGGGAAGGATTCCGAGTCGGTTGACAGGAAGGTTTGTGATGTAAACGCTGGCAGATGGGCACACAACAAATAGATATCCTGAACAACACAACTTACAGGTGGAATTCAAGTGAATAATGGTTGAGCATAAATTTGAGCCCACAATTCCACTACACATTCACAGCAACGGGAATCCAATCCAATGTAACCAGAGGAAAGGCATCTGAGCACAAGTACACAAATATAATATATATGGGTTTATGGAGATGCTAACATGTGGCACACATCCCCTTAGTTATATGTATGGGTTCACATGGGATATGATAATATAATGTATATGGGTTGATGGAGATGCCGACATGTGGCACACATCCCCTTAGTTAGTTATATGGGCTCACATAGGAATTAATTATATTGGGTAATGGGTCGGCCTACATTGGGATTAGGTGTTACCCATCCTATTTAAAGAATGCAAGTATCATTATGAGGAATTCATGTATGAGTTGAGTCTTCTACTTGGTAGAGGTATATTGGAGGTGTCCCCCTCGAAGTGGATTCCCATCTTGGGAGATTGTGGAGTTACTCCTTCCTTAAGGAGCATTGTATGGTGTTGCCCTACCTTAAGGGTATTATTCTACATATATTGATTATTTGGGAATATTGGCCCACCCATATCTCTTGTGTTGTGTTATCTTTTGCAATTTATTGATTTATTATATGCAAGGTTCTTATCAAGTGGTATCAGAGCAGTGATCTGGGCAATTTGTGGGATGAAACCCTAATGTTGGTGATTCGTCTATATATTGAGATTGACTTGGAATTTTTTAGATATTTTTTGTGGGGAGTGGACACATAGTTCAAGTGATCTTCCCTCCGAATTTCAAATTTTTTGGAGCTGTTTTGCAAAAGTTGTCTGTTTTAGGGTTGAAACCCTAATTCTACAGTTTAATCTATATCTTCTGAATAATGACGAATTAGGAAACAATTTTTTTGAGTTGATGGTAACATATTCAAATGTGATACCACTGAAATTTTAGAATTTTTGGATCTATTTTGTCAGATTTATTTCATTTATTTCACTATTTTACTCCACATGCCGCAATTTGAGGAATTTTCATTAATTTCTTACATTTTCATAAACCTCTCAAAAATTAAATTGGGGTTTGTGTTTTGTGATTTCTTATTTTTGGCCGACCTTTAGCCAAAAGGGTTAGAAAAAGTTTTGATCAAAAGGTTCGATTCCTAAAACCCTAGTTTTGTGGATCATGGGGATGGTAGCTTTTTTTGCAGATGGCAAGATTGATGCTAGAGAATGGTGGAACAAATTTAGGCATAAATTCTCTAAACCATCAGATATTTGGTTATTCAAGTTGTGGATTAGTGGCCCTACACAGATTTGGTTTTCTAAGTTAGAAAAGGAAAAGTTTAATTGGCCTTTGGAGGAGCTGGAACAAGTTTTCATGGACAGATGGGCAACAAAAGAAGAAGAAGATTTTGAAGCAGAAGAAGAAGAAGAAGTAGAAGTAGAAGAAGAAGAAGTAGAAGCAGAAGCAACATCAGAAGAAGAAGAAGATGTTGATGATGAAGCTGCTACATAGGATAGTGCATCTCCAAGGAAGGAAGCTTCAATATTTCAGTTTGAAGGGTGCATTCAAAGAAAAATGGTAATTGTTTCCATAAACCCTAGCAGCAAATATAACTTCATCAATATGGATGTAGCTCACAATCTACATGTGCAAACAAAGCATATCAAGGAATCTCAAATGGATGTTAAGAAAATTCAAGTTTTTGAAGATTTAAAGCTTTATATGGATAAATATGTTTTACATTCAGATTTTTATGCTTTAGATATGGATGGTATGGATATTGTTCTTGGATATCCTTGGTTAGAGACATTGGGAACAATTAATATTAATGTGCAAAAGAAATTCATGAAATTATGGTACAAGCGAAAGAAAATTACATTACAAGATATCACACTAAGCAAGGAAAAAAATAATGTAAAATTGGATCATGAAGATGGTGAAGAAGGGAATAAGGATGAATCAGAAGGAGAGGATGATGAAAAAGAAAAAAAAAATTTCTCTACTCAAGAGAAAAAAGAAATAACAAACAAGTTTGAAGAGGAAAAGAAAGTAGAGGAAAAGATTGCTAAGGTTGCACATACTAAGGTTGCACCATATAGACACCCATATCATCATGAGAGGAAAACATCATGGAGACATGTTTGGACACATGAGGTCAGAAATCTATATGGATATACAGGGAATTGGAGGAGTAATAATTTTAGCTATACATGGAATCAATGGAACAATAATTGTATGACATGGAATCACAGGAATAATCATTATGGATATGCATGGATGCCGAGGAGGAACACATATGGACCAGGATGGAATCAGACAAGCACAATGGAATATGGAATCAGGTTTGGAGCAGAATCACCCACTAGGATTTCATATGGGTGGTTGGATGATCGAGCTTGGCGACAAGTGTGCAATAATTTAAAGCACACTCATTATATGGCTTTTTCTTATGTTTCGGGGACGAAACATGTCAAAGAGGGAGGCAATACTATGTACCTTGGGATATAATATTATAATGTATATGGGTTGATGGAGATGCCGACATGTGGCACACATCCCCTTAGTTATATGTATGGGTTCACATGGGATATGATAATATAATGTATATGGGTTGATGGAGATGTCGACATGTGGCACACATCCCCTTAGTTAGTTATATGGGCTCACATAGGAATTAATTATATTGGGTAATGGGTCGGCCTACATTGGGATTAGGTGTTACCCATCCTATTTAAAGGATGTGAGTATCATTATGAGGAATGTATGTATGAGTTGAGTCTTCTACTTAGTAGAGGTATATTGGAGGTGTCCCCCTCGAAGTGGATTCCCATCTTGGGAGATTGTGGAGTTACTCCTTCCTTAAGGAGCATTGTATGGTGTTGCCCTACCTTAAGGGTATTATTCTGCATATATTGATATTTGGGCATATTGGCCCACCCATATCTCTTGTGTTATGTTATCTTCTGCAATTTATTGATTTATTATATACAAGGTTCTTATCAGTACATATTTGATATCAAACTCACTGAGTAGGATGATCCAATTAGCCATCCTACCGGTAAGTGTTAGTTTAGACAAGAGGTACTTCAGCGGGTCAACCTTGGATATAAGCTTGGTCTTGCTGTTCAACAGGTAATGGTGAAGCTTTTGGAAGGAAAAGACAACAACTAGACGAGATTTTTCGATCTATGGATAATTAAGTTCATAAGCGATCAAGGTGCGGCTAAGATAATAGACCACTTTCTCTTTTTGATTGAGATCGTATTGAGCTAGGAGTGCGCCAATAGAAAATTAAGTTGCGGATATGTACAACACCAATGGCTCGCTTGGGGTTGGCAGCATAAGGACAAAGGGATTAACTTGATATTTCTTGAGAAGGTCAAAGGCTTGTTGGCATTCAGAACCCCAATGAAAGGTGACATCGTTTTTAAGCAAATGGGTAAATGGATGGCATTTATCTCAAGCTGGCATATGAATTGACAGATTGCTTGAATTTTTCCTTGCAAGTTGTGCAACTGCTTGAGGTTTTTAGGTGGAGGCATTTCTGGATACAATGAAACCTAACAACTTTCCTGATAATACACCGAAGACACATTTCTTCAGATGTATCCTGACTTTGTAATCTCAAAGGCGTTGAAAGATGCACCTCAATATGTCTGGGTGTTCTTCTCTTTTTTTGGACTTTCCTAGAATATCATCAACATAGTCCTCCATGATGCCATTTATCATATCATGGAAGATCACAGTCATAGCCCTTTGATAAGTTGCTCTGGCATTTTTAAGACCGAATGGCATAACTTGGTAACAAAATGCCCCCAAGGGGTTGTAAAGGTGGTCTTGTGTTGATCTTCTTCTGCGATTTTGATCTAGTTGTAGCCAGAAAAGCCATCCATGAGGGACAACATTTCATAGCCCGCAGTTGAATCGACAATCATGTTGATATTGGGAAGAGGAAAATTATCTTTTGGGCATGCCTTGTTTATGTCTTTGGAATCTGTACATATTCTGATGCCAATTGGATTTTTCTGCACAAGTACTATGTTGGAGATCCACTACAAGTAATCAATAGATCTTATAAAACCTATTGCCAACAATTTCTCTAGTTCTTCTTTAACCAAGAGGGCAACACATGGATGCATTCTTTGAAGATTCGGTTTGATGGGATTCGTTTTTACGTGCACCACAAGATTATGCACTACCAATGATGGATCCAGGCCCAACATATCTGCATAAGACCAAGCAAATTTGTCAGAAAATTCTCGTAGAAGCATTACAAAAGTCTTATGTTCCTTTTCTAAGAGTTAAACTCCCAACTTGACCATTTTAGGGTTGTCTTTTGTTATGATATTAACATCAATGCAAAAACCAACATCTTCCACCAACATATTAGATGTATCCTCCATGCATGTAGGATCAAGGGGGAGATTGGGATCTTCTTACAAGGGCGTCTCAACAAGATTTTCACCTTGGGTGTGGTCACTTTTTATGTCCATTGATTTTTTTATTTGTTTATCTGCTAGTGCCTCAAAGAGGTTTTCACTATGTCTTGGACCTTCATTTTTGCTGAGGATTTTTATAAGAACTATTGCCCTCGCTTTCTTTTAACTTTTTCTGACCACGCATCTTAGCCTCCACCCTGAAATATGCACATGTGTCTAAGTCGATGGAGAAACCTTTCTTGTGATCACCTATTAGAATGCTATCACAGATACCCAAGAATTTAGTGATTGCCTCATCATTTTCAAAGAGTTCGATCGGTACATGAAGTTGTTGGTCCTAGTCAACACGAGTGGGATGAACAAGGTTTACTTGGGGAACAAATTGTGACAAGGTAAGGACAACTGTATCAAGGAAAAGGTTTGTAGAGGCAAGATCCTCGTATTGGCTATGATAGGAATCAGTGTTGCTATCATAGAGAAAGACAACGGAGTGTATTGGCATACTCATAAATGTCAAATGAAGAGGTAGCATCATTTTGGGGTTGAGAACCATAAGGCATGACATGTCAATGTCGTACCCTAAATCTTACCCATGTGGGGTTGGAATGGGCTTCTATGTGATGGAGGACTATATAGGATCCCACACGACATACATCATTTTTTTGGGTATAGCATTTTCTTGAGCTTGGTAACAAGAAGTCATTGTGTCTTCAAGGATCCATGTTGTGGGAGAATCCAACATTTTCTCATGTACTAGGAGGCCACCAGGAAGAAATTTATCAACAATAAAATTTTCCCGTGACCATTTATATTGGTAACTTGGCGTCCCACATGTTTTGGGTGATAGGGAAAGATTAGAAACATGTAGGGCTTGCTGAAGGTCGTATTCTCTGTAGTTGTAATCAACGACCTTCATCTCTCATGAAGCAAAGGGAGAAATGAGTGTGGAAGCATCTTTATCATAGGAAGTCAATGCGTTTGGATCAGGATTGCACGATGAAGTGCGAGATTATAGATTGAATGCATGTTATACTAATCTAAGCTAATCTAAATCAAACTAGGACATTCATAGTTGCTGCGAGAAAATCTATGCAAGGATATACAATGTGCAAATGGCTTCGGAACCCCTTGAATAATAATTGTTTGTCCATGGTTAATCAAACACGAACCACTAAGATAAAAGAATCAAACTAACATATTAAGCCATTCCTACTCTTTAGATTGCTAACTAAACATGAACCTAGTTAGATCATTTAGCAATCAAAGTTGATTGTTGTTTGCCTCAAGAGTTGAGGATGGAATCTCACCAAGAAATGGCTACAAGGCCATTTTTGGATCTTCCCATACTACTCAATTTGAGTGAATGGATGCAAGATGAAGAGGCTAATCCAAATCAATGGAGAATGCTCAAGATCAAAATGTCTATAGTTTTCACTAATGCAAATGAGGTGTAAGAAGAAAGGTAAGGAGAGGCTTCTTTATATAGCTTGTCAGTTTGGGAAAGGCTATCAATTTGATAGATGTGGGATAAACCCCAAAGAGGAAATACAAAGGATATAGCATTTTTAGAAGAATTAATAAAGGATGTGCACTTTATGGGAATTGAGAGGGGTCTAATAAATCAAATGTGATTAATTAATAGGTAGGGATAAGCTTGTAGAAGCTATTTAGAGGGGGTTTAGAAGAAAATTAGCATGATTCGGGGGATGCAAGAGGGGAATTTAACCAATAAAAGGGGTTTATTGATTAAAATAGAAGGCGTAATTAACTAATAATGGTTAATTAATCAATTAGAAGTGGATTACAACTAACGAAAGGTCGTTAATTGGCATTCAGAGTGGTAGGAAGACTTATTAATTAACAAAATTTAATTAATGAATGGAAATGAAAGGGAATGTTATCTAATTAGCGGAAAAGCATTAATTATTACAGAAATGGTAGGAAAGAGGATAATCAATGCAATTTTAGTATTAAAATTGTGTAAGTGGATTCTTAGTGTCTATAATTATCATTGCTAGCATAATAGGCCCTACTCACCTACAACACAATAGGGCATAATAGGCATAATAGGATCTTATTTTGTAAATCACCTACAACATGCATAAGAGAGATAACTTATTGGGGGGGAATGACATAAACATTAAGGGGTTGAATATTGCCATTATAAGTAGCTATAAAAACATGAGAAGAAGAATCAATAGGAAAAGAAGTTTGCACGCTTTTATCAACTTGAGTTCAGTAGACTAAGGAATATAAGCAATAACACTATGCTTGAGATCATCATTATGTATGCTATATTTGGGAACATCAAGAGTGAAAACACATTCATCATGAACTTTCACATATTTTAATACATTATGAGAAAAAAATCAGTACTAACACCATTAAAAGACACACAAGGGGTGGAGGAAGATAGATATGACTTTTGAGGCATAATGGTTAATGAAGATATACACAGTGGAGAAGAAGATGGAGTGACCTAACTATCATTAGTAACAGCAATAGGATCAACTCAAATGGTGTGTGCATATGTGAGTGGAGGAGGATATGAAGTAAGGTGAGGACCATTGATGATAGAATATACAATGTCAAATATGCACGGGTATCACAAACATCATCAACAAGACCTTCCTCATCTAAAAAATTGACCAAATCTTCAACCTATGTATCATTTGTAGCAATGGAAGCAACATCATATCATATTCACAAGAACTCGTCGCCTCAATAGGGGGTAAGAGTACAACATAAGAACCAAGATTTAAAATCTTTGTAAAGACATGAGGGATCTTAAGATGACATGTGGTAGCAATATGTGACTTACGATGGAAGGCAATAATATGTGACTTATGACGAAAGGCCTTTTCCTCTTCAACATTTGAAAAGTAAGGTTGAATTCCATTCATATGAATAAACTCATACTTAGTTGAAATAGTTTTAGGATGATGAGTTTGGAACACCTTTTGATAAGCCATGAGGTATACACTAAATGAAGGATCCTAAGGAAAGCTAGGGTTCAATCACTAATCAGGTTCACCAAATGATTTAAATAAATTTAAATATTTATCAAGGGACTGAGATCAAATGAATATAGAAATGAGAAACAAGATCTAGCATGCAGAATACAAACAAGTATACATGATAGGAAAATGAGAGTAAATAATCTTGTATCGAGATATTTGGGTTGATTCTGGGTTGTAAGATGACTGGAAAAGGTTGGATCTGGACTAGGTGAGTTGTTTGGAAAAATGAGACCTGAGACTTCTTTAGATAAGAGCGCCCATAGTAGGATAGGACCACCCCGAGTGCTAGTGTCCAATCTAGGTGTTGGTGTCCCTGACACAGCTCTTCTTTTGGTCTTTTCAGGATCTAAACTTAGCTTCTTCCTTTCACTATTTTTCACATCCACTTCATTGTAGGTTTCTTGTATTGCACATGTACTTGCAAAAAAACCCTAGCTATCTACACAAAATCTCTAGCAAAGACTAGATGAAATAAATAATGCATATGCTTGAGACAGAATAACCTCGATAATCACCCCAATGTGATTGTTATCGAGTGTTGCACTGCATTTCATACTCTATGTAGTTATTGTGAGTTTGTGATTTGAATTATGTCCTTTAAAGCTAAGTTTCCCTTGTGCCAATGACACTAAGATAATGGGCTATAACTACTTTGCCCCTAAGATGAATGTGTGAAATGGAATTCAAAATAAGCCCTCATATGCAGTGAATAATGCAACCCAAAATGTAGTCCTTGAGTGTTGCTCTTGTAGATGGTAGATAGAGAGTGATAACCTAAAATGTCACTCCCCTAATATTAGTTAGTATATTGTTTATATATGAATTATTTGTTTGAAATTTGAAACTTAATGACACTAAAATTTGACCTAGGTCATAAAATAAATATAAGAAAAGACCCAAAAATAAAGAAAAATCCAACAAGTTGGAAAATAAAGTAAGATGCAAAAAAATCCCAGAAGGGACATTAGTGCTCGAGTGGTAGTCATAATTGGGAGGTATTATCCCAAAGATAGGAAACAAAAAACAACACCAAGAACAAGGATATGGATCCCCGTGAAATGACCAAAAGATATACATGCAAGTAGTAAGAAGCAAAGTCACAATCAAAGTCAATCGAACCCAATAAAAAGGACTATGAAAAGGTGTTACTAATGTCTAATATTACTACTTAGAAATCATGTATATAATAACATATTAGAGGCATGATGTAGTGGTAATAAGTTCATACTTTTGTGTCTACACACACAAATAAGAAACATGTATGAAAAGTAAGTGTATCTTGGTGCAATGGAAAACACATAACATATGATATAAAAGAGCTAACAATAATTATAAGCATTGCACAAGACACATATGTTAGTCTTGTTATTCCAAAAGATAACAAATACACAATATAGATATGTAACCAAGTGATTTTAAAAATAAATAATTATGTTAAATCCTGAATGTAGAGTCACAATGCAATGATAAACAATGAAGTACAAATTTAACTTAAGAAATAAGCAACTGGAAATTGAAATCCTAAGTGCAAGAGATGGAATAAGAGACTTAGATGATTTCATAATAAATCTTGAAGTATGTAGAAATGGAAAACTATTGAATAGGAGGAAGGATATGTCGCAACCGCACACATAAATTTGTAGAACTATCGAAGAAAGCTAGAATGGGGTGCTTGGAATGGGTCAGGGGTGCCTAGGTGTTGTAGACCTCTTCTAGGTGTCTGCGATTGGGAAAATGGTCAAAAAATAATTTCTAATGTGTCACTTCAATGTCATTAACCTTCCCTGTTTGTCACTTGTAGGTCGTTAGAAGATCGTCGAGTTCACCTATAACATGCAAAGAAAAAGAGAACTTGCAAAAACCCAAAACATGGTAAATCCTAAAAAGAAAAAAGATGCAAATGGGGAGTCACACTAGCCCCAATTTTCACCCAACATAGTGAACTTATGATTGATCATTGTACTATATTTTAGACTCCATGTAGTCCTGCATGTGTGTGTGAAGAATCATTCCCTAGGTGGCTCTTGTGCCAGACGCACTTGAATAACGAGAAATAGCTAGATGTAGCAATGTAGATAGATGTGTGGATGGAAAAATGAACTTCCCCTCCTATATGTGTATGTAGAATTAGCAGTCCCTTGTCCCTTGAATGAAGATAGATGGATGCTTCGATGCTCTTGAAATGCCTTTGGATGCAACCTTAGGTGATAGTAATAGATGCTTAGTGCTTGGTCCTTTGTTATGGTCATATAGATTTATATTTATATGATTCCCTTGTTTGTTTTTTTCAATTAACAACTAAAGGTTGACCCATAAGAAAACAAGATGCCCAAAAGATAAAATATGCCTAAAAGAGGTGAGTAAGCTACAAAGAGGTCAAGGGCACTCAAAAGGATGGGGGTGCCTGGGTGCTGGCATCCTGGTTAGGCGCTGGTGTCCAGAGTGATAAAAGATGAAACACTAAAGCATCAAATTGGCTGTAGGGTGTAAGAGGCCAAGAAGAAGACATGAACAAAGACAAAAATGCCACAGACAGATGTTAATTTCTAGTTTTCTCACTTATAAATCATATGAATAGTAGCATGTGACTAGGACCTATAATGTACCCAAAATGTTTGATTTAGTGTCTACACCAAGGGTAATGAGGAAATAAAATAACTATAATGGAAATATAAAACCTAGAGATAGTATGTAAAAGTAGATGCCCTCAAAGGTTAGTAGTTTGGGCAAAGGCGAGACCAACACCTATCATTGTGTACCACTCTATGATTATCCTACAGTATGCTCAATATAGCACGTGAATGCATGTGTGTAAAGAAGAAATTCTATGTATCAAACCAAAGGAATAATCAACATGTATAATGTAAAGTGCAAACAATGCATGTTATAAAAATATGTCCTTATTTTGTATTATTACAAATATTTGAATGTTTTTGTATTTTAGGACCTCCTTGAGGGCATAGATGAAAACCTATTCTCTGAAGAAAATGAAGGGTGATCCAAGAATACCATCATGGAGGGGAATAGATGGAGATTATACATCTAAATATGTAAAGAAAGATTTCCCCTCAGTATGTGTGTGTGTAAAGTGAGTTCCTAGTGTGGAACCTCTCCCTCAATAGTCAAGTTGAACCTATAAATAGAGTGTGTCATCGAGAGATGAGAGGGGGAATAACATAAGAGATATCCTAAGAGGACCCTGCAAGTAGATGAAACTGTTATCCCAAATTCACCCCCAACAAATTTGGTCAAGAAAACCCCGCACATAGAGAAAATATGAAGGGAAAACATTTCAGACATACAAACTCGCATTCCAGAAACGAGGAAAGGAAAAAGCCAAAGTTTGAACCTGAGTCGAGCCAAAGCGGGGAGGCAGAGGAAAAGGTGAAAATTTTCCTTTTGGCAAAATGACACAAAGGAAAAGATTGGAGTGCGCCTCCCCAGCCAACAAAAGGGTGCCACAAGTCCAAGCAGAGCAGCAGGGCTGCGGGAGTTTTTTATGTTTTATGTTTTGTGGAAAAGAGAAAAAGATAAATTACTGACTTGATACAAACTTTGAAGGGGCATATCTTTTGGCTCATGGCTCAAAATATTGCAACTCTAATGTCGTTGGAAAGATCTCGGCCTCACCAGCTAGATGGAGGAAATGTCTTCAAGCTTTCAATACAGGATCCATCTATCTCAACAACCAGATCAGATTTAATCTATTTCCGTTGTTTCCTCTTCCTTAAAAGCACCAAACCAAGGATCAATGAAGTAAAGATGAATTTGGGGGGAAAATTTTATCAGAAGCATTAACAACAGTGGTTGAGTTCCGACCTACTTTTCCCACTTCCCTCTCTCTTTCTTCTCTTCGATCAAATCTATAAATATAGGGGCAGTATTCATTGTAAAGGTTGTTGTTCATTCTTCTTCCCTACCCCCCTTTCTTCTTTTCTTCCCCAGGGTCGAAAAATGGAGTCTGAACCTCCTTTCACAGCTCTGTAATGGCATTTTTTGCCTCTTGCTCGTGTATGATGCTCTGTGTAAATTTATGAAGTAATAAAACTCATTTTTGTGATGCGTTTGTCCATCCTTTGCTTGTTTTCATTACATCTTCTTGCCTCTCATCCTTTTAGAGTATTATGTGCATGTTTTAGACATTTCATTTGTAGATTTGGGAGCTGTGTTCATGGGGATTGAAAATGGAGTTATGTGTGAGTCTGATATTTGGTCTATGATGTTATTGTCCATCCTCTCCATTTCTCACCTCACCTCTCTTCATTTCATGGCCGTTTTGATAGATGATCAACACTTCCATTTTCTTGGTGCTATCACCTCGTTAGTGTAGGATTTCCCTCTTTATGCACTTTCCCTCTCCCTATCTCCTTGGAATCGTTAGGATAGGTGTAGTTAGACATCATTTCTGCATTAGGAGTAGTTTAACATTAGGATCATGAAGAAGAAGTTGGCTTTCTCTGGAGGGCCATCTCAAGTCCGTAATTCCCACATCTTGAGAGATGGTCCCATGTTATGCAATCACACCAGATGAGTCTGCCTTAGAAAAGTAGATCCATAACTCATTTGGTGGTGTTGTGATTTTACATTAATAGTTTCGGCCTGCCTAGTGGGACAGGTCTGAAGCACCTTACCACTTCACTTCATCAAGTTCGATGTGCTCTTGGTGAAGATTTCAACCTTTGGAGGCACTTTCAAGCACATCTGGCGACTCCATCTGGTTAAAAACCCATTCTCTAAGTTGTAGACCTTTTCCATCCATTTCCACTCATTTTCATCCATTTTCTTCTTCCATCTCTTCCATTTTCTCCCATTCCATGAGGTTGTACAATCATGACTTCATTCCCTTCATATAACTCACACTTACACTAATACAATCCACCTCTAATGTATTTCCCAACTCCTCCAGATCAGCATTATAATCAAATCCAGGACCACTATGCTTACCCATATGAGCAGAGTCAAAATAAGTTTGGTCATGGAGCTTATCAAGAACAAGGGGACACATATAATGGTGATAGTTATGCAGAGGATATATGTAGATTAGGCAGAGATTGCAAGAGGCACGAGACAGGCAGAAGAAATATGTAGATCAACATAGGATTGATCGTAGCTTTGATGTGGGCATGAAGGTGTTCCTTCATGTCAAACCACACAAGAGCCCTATTCGTTATGGAAAATGTTCTAAGTTAACTCCTAGATTTGTTGGTCCTTTTGAGATCTTGGAGCATATTATCCCTTTGGCCTACCGTCTAGCATTGCCACCCAGCTTATATCGTGTACATGATGTGTTTCATGTATCGGTTCTTAGGAGATATATTACAGATCCATCTCATGTGCTGGATTGGACATCATTGCAGGTGCAGGATTAGGGGCAGGTGATGGTGGAGCCCATTTGCATCCTAGATCGCAGGACCTTGGACCTTTGAGGTAGAGAGGTTGATCAGGTTCAGGTGCAGTGGGACAAATATGATGAGACTGCAGCTACCTGGGAGGATGTTACTTCATTACGAGTGTAGTTTCTGCATTTGTTCAAGTGACTTCCAAGAGGAAGTCGAGTCTAAGGGGAGGGGGATGTAGTTCCCACTTCCCTTTGACACTTTTAGATACTGATCTTGATATTGTTAATCTTATTATGGACACTATTATGTTTTGTTTTATTATGATGGTTAGATGTTAGATCATGGATTATTATTGATCTGGATTCAATTATTAAGCATGATGATTATTAGAGACATTTTTTTATATGTAGATAATGATATATTGTTTGACATGGACATATTATAGATGTTGATTTCAGACATGTGACATTGGATATTGTGAGTAGAACTAGTATGGAAGAATTATTGATGATGATATAATGTTGATTAATTAATTGAAAATGATAATGTTGAATTCTTGATGTTGTTGTGATTCATGTGTTTAGATGATCTTGAGATATTTTTTATATCATTTTGGATGTTCTGATATGGCCATGAGGCCGAAGGAGGTATTTGTGTTTTGTAGGTTAAAATATCACAACAATATCGGGGGGGATTGGAGACTAACCATATTGGAATTCTGGGTGAATTCAACAAGGTCACCATGGCAATTGTTTTGTGTGTGTGTGTTGTATTTTGTTAGGGATATCCCATGGGGGGATTTCCATTATATGTGACCATGGGTTTGTGTAATTTATTAATGTGGTTTCTTTATTAATGTTTGCATGTGTTTATTTTGTGATGTGTTACCCTTTTCATTAGTTATTATATGTTGTGTTAATGTTGTGGATAATCATGTGTTAAAATAAATAAATCAATCAATATGTCATAAGAATGTAATTAATGAAATTGTTGATCTAGAATGTAATATTGTAAGAGTGTGTAAGAAATGTGTAAGTGATATGTAAGATAATGTAAGGTAGATTTTTTTTAGTGTGAAACACTTCATCCTCTTGGGAATTCGAATTTGTCCTTGGAGGCTATATTTGGAGGCTTGTGCGACAAGTTAAACTTGTCCCACACCTCTTGAAATTATTCACCAACCATACCTATGGTTTGGAGGTTAAATTTAGACCTTTTTAATGCATTTTGAAATGACTAATTGTAAGTTTTAATTGCACTTCTCTTACATGTTTTAAATTCAGTCCTTTTGGGGTATGAGTTATTTTGGAGTGTGTAAGTTAATTTGTCATTTTATTTATTATGTTTAGGTGAATGATGTTGACTTTGATCTTGGGCTTGAGGAATGATGATGTTGCATCCCACATGGATCCACATCATCCTCTTCTCTTCCCTCTCCTTTAAAATTCGAACTCCTTGCTTGTTTGAGGGTTGTTGAAAATTTGCATACTTTCGTTGGGCAAATTTCTTGTTGTTTTGGAGTCTTGCTCATGGAAGAAGATTGGAGACCATTGCATGTTTGTGTGTTGCTAATTTTGGACTGCTATCTTGGCATTGGGAAGCTTTTTGATCTTGGGATAAACTCCAGTATGGAGAGGTAGGAACTTGGGCCTTTTTAAAATGTTTTATTTCTCTTGCATGCATGTATAAAATGGTGAATGTTGTTATGTGTTGTTGGCTGGTTGGGTAGACTGCTTAGGATATGGTGTAGGAGAAGGCTATGGGGATTTCATATGGGGGGCATAAGGGAATGCCAATGGAATCAGTTTTATTGTGGAGGGAGTTTGGGATTGGGATCCACCATGGAAAAGAAATAACTTGCATTTCTTACTCTTGGGGGGGGCATAAGGGAGAAACTTTGGGGGGGCATAAGGAGGAATTTGGGGGGGGGGGGGGGCATAAGGTTTATGGGATATGATATGTTTTATTGGCGGGGGTATGTTATTGGTGGATGCCCAATTCCCAATTGGGAGACATAAGTAGCTTCCCCATAGATCCTTGCTCTTGTTGGCTTGCTTGATGAAGCCTCAGTTTTGTTTGCACTTGTTTAATGTAGTTGTGAACTACATTCTTCTTGAAATGTGTTTTGAATGTGAAAATGCTACATGTTTGTTGTGGAAGCCATTTTTGCCATGTGTTGTATTGCATCTCTTATTTCAATATGGTTGGGGCTCGAGGGCCAATGAGGAAGGATGGCTTCTCCCTTCTCATTGGATGTCTTGGTTGGGTGGAGAGCGTTGCCTTTCCCCCTTCCTTGTTGTGATCAAGATGAAAAGATGAAGAAATTAGCATGCTGTTGTTTTGGAGCAAGTTCATTGTAACCCTTCCCACTTAGAAGTGGATGATTTGTATAATTATTTGTAATGATAAAATATTTGTATTGATGATGAAAGATTGAAATTGAAATGTGAAATGTAAAGAGTTATTTTCCATTTTCTGTTTTGAAAAGGAATGTGAATAATGTTATATGTACTATATATTGTATTTCAAAGTCATACGAAAGTGATAAATTGTAAATTTGTTGTTGGAAATCAATAAAGGAATTCTCTACCTTCTCAAACTTGCATGATTGTATTGGAATTGAATTGCTATTGTGAATTAAAATCTCTGTTGAAAAGAAGAATGCGTAGGAAGGAAGTATATTGTTTTTGCATCCTTGGAATTATATTAAAATTGAAATTCAGAATTTGTATAATTTTGACTTGGAAATGAATTGCTTAGAATCAACTGAATGTATTAGATTAGATTAGAAATAAGTTGTTACACTTAAATGATGAAATTGATAAATAGATCCTTTAAAAATTTGATCACATGGCATTGTGTATAATTTTAAAAACTGGTAAATGCTTAATACAAAATGTACAGTTCAGACCTGCACTTAATAATCAACTTAAAATGTTAATGGAATTTAGTATGCTAGACACTAATGGAATTCAAATTGACAAAGAAATCTCAAGAAAACAACTTAACCATTGCTAATTTGAAATACAATCCCTCTAACAATCATTTTTCTATCATTTGTTCAGAAAAAATACAAACTTAAATCAATTGAAAAAAATCAACCCTCTGAAAAACACTCTAAACCCTCCTCCTAGATAAAATTCTCCATGTCTGCTTGACATGTTGAGTGAAGGAGTAAACCACATTTTATCCAAAAGTGAAAGTTGGAAATTACCTGCTTGCAAATTAAAATCCTGCAGATTGGTTTTGTCAAAAATTGACCCTATTAATTTTCATCAAAAAGTAAATTTTATGTTTCCTGTGCAAAGACGGCTATGAGAGCTTTCTGAAAATTCCTTGTTTTCCCAAAACCGAGCTTTCTAGCTCAAAATTTATGGCCATTTTAAGTTTTACTTCAATTTGGCATTCAAATAATAATAATAAATCTAATTGTTGAACTTTAATTTTTGACTTTAGAAAAATTTCCAAAAAAATTCCGCGGCCCCCCCACCATCACTCAACCAATCAAGACTTGTCATGTGGCACCGTCGGAGGGGAGGACCAAAGTTTTAAACTTATCTTTTTTGAAAATTTTACCTTGGGAAAATTTTTCGATATTTTCCCTCCGCATCTCCCGCCGACCCCGCATAACCTAATCACGTTGCTGACCACGTGGCACAGGTGAAAGCGCGGGACCCATTTTCGATCTTAGCTTTTTTTAAGGTTTTGGACCTTTGGAAAAATATTCCATTGTTTCCTCACATGGCCGCTAACCTGCTCCCAAATCGCCTTGCTAACAGGTGGTGGAATTATTCTTTTTGACAGATGCATGTGGAACTTCGTGAGTGCCTTTTTGAACTTTTCATTCCTTCTTGAAATCGTCAATGCCCTTAGGTTTTTTCCACCAGCCCCGCGGACTCCGCACACCAATCAATGTTGCGACACATGGCACCCTTTTTTCCTTCGGTGGAGGTGCGCAAGAAATTTCTCCCCTAGCGCATTTTAATCCCCAAATCCTAAATCTTCCACCACCTCCTAGCACTCATTCATTTTCCCTGACACCAATCCCTGAGCGACACGTGGCATCCCAGTCACCGGTGCTCGGCATGGTGCAATGAAGGTGACTTGCGCTTTTTGCGCCAAAGAAAGGAAAATGTGTCTAAAAAACTGCCACTCGCTTCGGCCCAACCCCTCACCTTTCTCCCTAACTTGAACTAGGGAGCTAGAAACGTGTCTCACTCATCAGGACCCCACGGAGCACATGAAGAGAAACATGTGATTTTGGTACCAAAGTGCAATGGAAAATTTTCTTGAGTTTTCCGCACCCGCGACCGGGCCCACGCATGGGGAAAATTTTCCTCTCTAAGCCCTCAGACTATTCTTTGGGGAAAATTTCTCCCCTAAAGCCCACCGGCTCATATCTTGACTTCTGTAAGGAGTTAGGAGGACTTCTTTATATCATCCGGAAATGGTGAAAAAAATTCCTATCCATTGGGAATTGTTTTAGGGAAATTTATGGAAGTGGTAAAGTATGAGAAAAATACAGTTGAAAACTCAGAGCCTGCTAAGAGAGTGGGTATGGGGGTAAATTACTCCCTGAACCTAACTAAAACATCCTAACCCTAAAATTTGAACCTTGTGAACTTGTTATTAGTTGATGATGGGAACATATGTTGTCAGTACAATTGGTCTTGTTTCTGAAACCTGTTAGTGAAAACTGATGTCTTGCAACCTGGTTGTAAACACTACTAACAAAAAAAAATTATCAAGGCATAATTTTTCTAGCTAACCCTAGGTTGTTTCATTGGGTCTCAAGTGGTTGTTTAAATAAGGCACTACACAGTAGACTTATTTTTGAAGTCCAACTTTCAAAGCTTCATAATTGAGTTTTTCCAAAAAACTTAGATGGTCAAAATTTCCAGAGATCATAGAATCAGAAATAGTTTGCCTAAGGTTGGACTAGCTTGCCCAATGGATGTTGTAGGAAGGGCAACTGGTCCTTCATCTAGCAGGAAGTCAGATGTCCCATATGTAGAAGGAATCGATCCAAATTGTTATACAAATTCACAAACCGTAGAATGAATTTGGTTAAGACAACACTCCATCACATAACCCAAATATGACAGGTGCTCATGATTTCGGACACTAACAGCTTTGGCACACCCAGTAAACGAGGCTTAGGAAAAACCTTACCACTTTGAACTTCAGTCAATCCAAAGTTTGGATGCAGAGGAAAAGGTGAATATTTTATCCTTTTGGCAAAACCTCACGAAATTCCTCAAGGAAAATGATCTGGAGCGATACCTCCCCAGGTAGTAAAAGAGCTACCCATTAAGGGGTTCTGAGCGGTAGAATTTATTCCACCATTTTAACATCTATTTACAGAAGATTGAGCTACAAAGATAACATTCCATGGAGACCACTATTGACACAAGTTCGAAGTGGGTACTAGATCTTTATCTGCTCACAAAGCTTCAAAAATTACAGATCTGAATTCCATTGGAAATATCTTAGTTCACCTCCAATGTATTTCCCAACGTCTTCCAGCCTTCAAAGAGCAAGATGTATCTGTTTCAAGAACCAGATGGTGAAAGTGATGCCGTTCTCCGCATAAAATGTCAAAACCATGGTCTTAACTTCCTTTGGCACAAAATAGACCAAGGATCAAGGGGATGCATAAAGCATTGATATTATTGTAGAGGTATATTTGCTACTGGAAAATCATTCAAGCAAACGGTGGCTGAGCATGGTACACTCCCAATTCCCTATACTCTTAGAATGCCAGGCATTCAAATCTAATAGGGATAAAGGGGCACCTTGTTCATTGATGAAAGGTATAAGTTGTTCCAAAACAGTTCCAGCCCTCAATAGAAGCTTGACTTCTCCATGGTTGAAAATTGGATTTTCTGCCCCAACTTTCACAGTTTGTTTGTAATGGTGATTTTTGCCTTTGAGTTGTGTAATTGACAACACTCGTGTAAATTTCTGAAGCAATAACAATGGCTCATTTTTCATTGTAGTTTTTTCTCATCCTTCACCATCTAAGGTACCCAAGCTAGAGGATTTCTAAGCCTCTAATCATTTTGCCCTGAGTATTATGTGCATTTTGGTGGATCTCCTATCTTAATCCTTCTCAGTTCTTCTATCCTTTTCCCAGTTCCAAAATGTTCATGAAACAAACAATGTCAGTTGTGTTAGTTCCCACAAACTGACATTTGGTAAAAGATGGTTAAACCCCAACCTGACCATCCTCTTGCATTGCTCCCAAGTCTCACGGGAAGAGATTCAAGAATCCAGTCAATGGAGAACAGATTGATAGAGGATCCAACACAAACCTAGAAATGACAGACAATAATAAAGAGTAACTAGTTGCTAGGATATTCTGGGTTTATAAACTGATCTGATCCCTAAGTCTCCATAGCCAATAGTTAGGATAGATGTGCAATTAGATGTGAATTAGTCTGGCATGAGGATATATTTTTACAGCATATTAGAAGATTAATAATAAGAAGTCGGAACAATTAGTCTCCTAAGCCCCATACTGAAGTTCCTCAAGCCTCCCATGCCATCCCTCACCCAGAGATCTAAATTAATGTTAAGGCACACTCAGGATGAACCTTAGAAGCTACATATCCAATAACTTTCGTTTCAGGGGCCTGGTTTGATTTTGCATGAACCCATAAACTAGCATGACCCAATAGTAATAGAGGCTCAAACCTGTGAATGCAAGCTACAGGGGAACCTTAAGCTCAAGTCCAACTTCATCCATTAATGAGATCTGTGTTGAAGAAATTTTGACTTCATAAGGAAGAGAGAAACCATGGTGAAAAAGTTGGGCCATCACATTGAGTAAACCATGAAGGATGTAGTTATGCACTATGTACATAGAACAAGATAATTAGTGCAGAACTGAATCTGTAAGACTTGATGAGAATCACTCTCTATGAAAGAGGAGCCATAAAATCATATAGATTACATCGGTTTATCCTCCATCCATCTTCCATCCACTTGAACAAGGGTGTTGCCACATGAAGGAGAAGTCAAGAAGTGAAAAGCCTGTAGGTCGTATAATATGTGGAATGCTCTGTCGAAACCAAAGGTCTGAGAACGATCTTAGGAATATATCACACTAAGTTAAACATTATGCATAATCATTATCAGGCATTGAGAACAATATAGTTGAGGATGTCAAAGTAATCCCTCCCCAAGTTGTTAAGAAGCATCACTCCAAGTACAACCAGTCCATAGGAAGATCATCCAGTCTAGGAGTGGGGTAAAAATTGATTGGAAGAACTATGGGCATACAAAGTCGAGATAAGATCCTTATCCAATATGAGAAATTTGGCTTCATCTAGAGCCAAAACTATTTTCAAGATGACTAATAGTCATGAAACATTGTGTTAGAACAATTGGATGGATGAACCCTTAGATCACTTAGCACCAAGGGGATCCGCTAGATCCATACTTCTTAATGATCCAAATATGACTGAGAAAACTAAAATATCTAGTTTGAAGTAGTTACAAATCCTTATCTGATGCATTAATGGTTCATTTGGGTAAATGTATCAACATAAAATGTATTAGTTTTCTACCATTGCATCTAACTCAGAATATTCAACAAGGAATTCCAATAAATCAAGTAATGTTCCAACATGGCATCAAACATTATTTTATGTATGTGAAGGGTAATTGCAGGTTGCTCCCTGAACTAGTTACACGTTTTGAATGAGTTACCTATGAACAACTAAACCAATTAGAAACTAGGTAGGTCATTTTTCATGCAGAAATTCTTTGCACAATACAAAGATTGTTCTACCTTGAAGCATGTATGCATGTTGAGTAATAATGTCATAGTCAAAACATACCAGTTTTTGTTGATCATAGATGCAGGGTTGGTGGAACTCAAAAGAGATTTGGTCAAGTTCAACTCCAAGTTTAGATGTCATCTTTAATATGGCTTAGGAACCTATGATCAGATTTACTCCTGCAACTTCAATACTTGAAAATATTTTTTAGTAGGCTTAAAATATTCCCAATGGATGTCCAAGGCCACTAGTCAACTTCATCTAGTAGGCAATTTCCCCGTTATCACTTCAATGATTGTTGTCTTCTTAAGGCATTTTTGCCCCCCGGTAAATTGTAGTAAGACATTAACGATACATCATGAGAACTTATAAATCAGATCAACTTAGACTTTGAGCTCACATTCTAATATGACAATTCTCGAATGTTACAGGTATAGTTGACTCAATTTTGCACTCAGTGAGCAGTTCTCTCCTCCCACACCCTGCTAGGAGCACTAGACAAAAAACTTCAGTCGTAAAGTTTCAAGGTCTTATCGGATTTCACTAATTGTAGCATTAGGCTAAATCAATCCAAATTGACAATGTCTATTAGAAGAACTCAGCATAGGGTCATGGTTCATCATTATTCCTTTGAAATTAGCTCCTCCAAAGGTGAAATATCCACTTACATTGGATGAACCTGCATGAGCTAATGCACTCTACATGCTCATAACGTGTCTTAGGATAAAACATGGGTAACTTAGCTTGGGCTCTCCTAGGTAATGTTTTAGAGTTTTGATCACAGGTGGTCGAAAAGATTGAAAAGTTATCGATATGAAACTTTCAAAGGGGAAGCCTAACCTATTTGGCTGCAGATCTAAAAGATCTTGCAAATAAGGTTAAAGGAACAACTAAGCATATCTTGCATCTTCTAAAACATTGTGTAATCATAGGATGCAAGCTATAATAATTTGATAGTTTCAGGAAATGTTACTGTTTGATCACACATGGAGCTAACATTTCAAAGTATGATAACATATGAAATGTTTTATCCAATTGAGGGCTCATTTAATTACCATTACTCTAATTCGATTCAATCCATTGGGGAACTAGGAAGTAACACACATTGTGGGTGCGATCATAAAACCTCTGTCAAAGCATTTGATTATGTAGGGTGTAACTTAGGAAAAGTGATCATCATTAGATGCATGGTTAAAGCATTGTGATGGTTGGATCTAGGATGCTTTTGGGGGTCACCCATCACTAATCCCTTATTCATGGACAGCTATATTGTAACAAAAGCTCATGGGGTTGAGTAAAGGAGAGACAACATATAATTCTGGTGCATAGTGAATTATGAAAAAATTTAGAAGAGTCCAAAACCATTATAGATTACGAGTGTAGACGACCTTCACAAATGCTTAGAAAGTATTTGTGCATGCAAATCACATAGAACATGTAATTTGAAGATCTGTGCATGTTTTAGCCATGAATACATGCAAAAATCCCATGGACCCATCTAGAGAAAGGTGTTCAAGTCAATAGATTTTTATAACACATTTTTTCTTTCCCATGTGATTTACCTCCAATCTTGGCACATTATCTGTGTATCATATTTCTTTATTTGTAGGTGCAGTAGATGTTGTCCCATTCATGGAGTTTATCAGAGAATACTTGTTAGAGAACACACAAGGATTTCGGGCGGGGGAGAAGGCTAGGATCAAGGGCGCGGAGGGATGAGAAGGACCCACACATGGAAGGCAAGTTCAACATTCAGGACTTAGCCAATTTTGAGCATGAAGACCTATTTTTTAGAAGATGGCGTGTGGAACACACCAACGATACAGAGATTGGTGTGCCATGCATTAGTTTATCTTTGGAGGATCGGATCGAAGCGTTTTGCATGGTAGATGAGAGAAGAATAGGATTGACACTTCAGTTAACTGTAAGAGGTCTATAAATAGCACACTTGCATGTGTGGCTATGCCTGTGAATGATCACGTGGCTATTAATAGCATAGCGACCTATTTTTGGAATAGATAAGCCGGTGAAGGGAAAGTCCCCACCCTATATATTTGGGGGTGTGATGATTTCATAGTAGCAAGTAGTGTGTGTGTAGATGGATTTATGGTATATATCAGAGAGAGCATACGTATGTATGATTCTGAATGTATACTATCAGATCCATACAGCACATTGAGCATATGATTAACATTATTGTAAGGAGCTTTGTGTATTTATTAATAGATGGAAGATATTGGCTAAATCTAAGTGTCATTCATGTGTGGAATTGAGTAGTTACATGTTATTGATTCAATCATGATTATTGTTTAAAGTTTGTTCTTTCATAGATCTAGATGGGTAGCATGCACTGTAGAATGAGGGATTAGCTATGGATCTATATGTTTCTTCCTTCATCATCCTAACATCCTGCTATAACAACCCTAAAAAGGGACCTGATACCTTTGCGTGCTTTGGGTGAGCACTCAGTCTAGGCTGAGTGATGTTCCAATGTGATTAGGGTGTTATCTGGTAAATTCTAGGCCACATCATCAAGTTCCATTGCTGGGACCCTCTTTTTCAGTTGTTTTCAAGAATGGTTCATGAAGAAGATTAGCAGTTAACCCTAGAAAGTGTTGAGGAATGGATACATGATATTACGTGGATTAGCACGCATGTTGAGGTTCATGACACCAATGAGATAGGAGCTTTAACGCATGGTTTTGGGTAGAACAGAATTGTCCTCATAATGGTCATAATCATTATGAGAGCTTCTTTGCTATAGGTCTTTATAGTATAATTGTGCAAGTGGATGGTTGCGTGTGCATCTAAACAGAATCAAGAAGTATCTCACAATTGTCTAGACAAATAGGAAGAAGCCATTCAGACACTTTATGATGTTGATGTCAATTAGGAGGTCAAAGCGTCAAGGATGCGTCAATATGATGGTGATTATGAAGCCAGTTACTATCTTGGTATGACTCATATAAGGAAAGCTTATTTGTGCCTAAGAGAGTAGGTAAATATCAATGAAAGCAATATCACATGGGGAACGTAATTCTATACAGAAATTCCAATAAGAGATCAATATGTATGATACCTAATTTTTCACTTTTCATCTTTCATACTGATGTTGCTAACTAAATTTCACCATGTACAGATAGTAGGGTCAAGTTTGATGCATCTATTTCTTGAGAACCTAGAGGTAGAGGGGCTTGCCAGAGGAATGGCGGCTATGAAGTATTCACATGAAGCATTATGGGTCAGGGACAATTCACAGAAGCAGAGTATGAGGTATGTCGAGTCCTAGCCTTGGCGTTGTTCCTTACATTAGTTAGTCTCGGGAAGGATTTGAAGTCTCACGCAGCAGACATTGCACACTCCGAGCACCTTGTATGTATCTCGCCCATTTGGGAAAGCATTGCTCAAAAATTTGCTCCTAATCCATGACGTGGAAGTTTTACTCTAGCATGAAATTTAGTATCCCTGGGCTACACGCGCACCATATGAATCCGTAGGTAAAAACCTTGCAATTGCGATAGGTTTTCCTTAACCAATGTCATCACCCATGGGCAATGACATTGTATATATACACACCACACTTTGACACTCATAAAGGAAGGAAGACACAATCATAGGAACTATCATCATCTCTACTTTTTTGTGCCAACTTCACATTTTCTTGCTCATCCCTTGGTTCATCTTGCACTTTACTTAGATTGGATTAGACATTTTCTTCTTAGTTAGATTGCTTGCACTACTAATCACCTATAGTGAGTCTAGGATATGAACGATGTTCCCCTTCTCTACCTAATATTGATTCTCTCTCAGTATGTTACTTGTGTGGATAAATAGATGCACTAACAACCACTCCACAGGTAATTGCTCTAATTCTCTTTGCCATTGTGCATAGATTAGTTCATTTCCCTTCCTCGTTGCTATGTGTTAGCTTAGTGTGAAATCTTGTGGCATGCTAAAGGGATCACAGTTGTTGAGCGTAAAGCAAGTCAATTTGCTATTACATTACATGGATGTGCACACAACTAGTATAGGAATTTCGACCATGATCAAACTTTCGTGGATTATGCAACATTGAAAGATGCTTTCTTGAAAGAGTTCCATATCCCTGAGTTTGAGCAAAAGAGTATAAGTGTGCTCAAGGATATCAAGAAAGGCACTACTGAGAGTGTTCGTGAGTATGATGCTCGTTTTAAGACACTTCTATCTAAGCTATCTTATGATATTCATGCTAGCCAACATACACAATGGTTCGTTGGAGGATTGATTACACCATTTAGAAGGGCACTGTCACATAAGACATACATTGATCCACGCGAAGCACTGGAAGTGGCTTTGTGTGCTGAGGAAGTTGGGAGCATTGACACTAGCATTAGTCCATTCTTAGAGGTATAGATTGCAGCTATGACAAAGCAATTAGAGAATCTATCAGTAAATTCAGCCCATGAAATGTGCTCAGGAAATTGGTGTACAGATTGTGAAGTGGAAGGTCACGCCAAGGATAGTTTCCCTCGCAGATCTGTATGCTCATTACTGTTGGATTGTGAGATCTTTCATTTGAATCATGATGTTAGTCACTGTCCTTTGTTATAGTGCACAATAAGGAAGAATGTATCTTGATTTTTCAATATGTACAGGTCCACGACCCATGATACTAGGGATTATTAGTTGATTGGTTAGATTCAGGATGCTATAGACATTGGGGTACGACAGACAAGTGTAACAGATAATTCTAAGGGTAATAATGAGCATCATGATTAGGATCATAATCAAACACGCTATGATAGTAATGAGGGGAGTTTTGAAGGAGGTCGTGGAAGGGGACGTGGATATCGTGGTGGATATCAAGGATGAGGCCGTGGTGGAGGAAGAGGTGAGTTCCCTCGAGGAACATGTTATATGTGTAGATCTCCTGACCACTATAGGCGCGAATGACCTCAGAATATTGCATGTTCTTTCTGTGGGAAGAACCATAGCTATGAAGAGTTCTCAGACTTATATGAGAATCTGAGTAAGAAACATAAAAAAGAAAACAAAGGTGTTAGGATG